>JZKD02S1849742.1:16089-55434 GCA_000966675.3 Picea glauca | reverse complement strand
CTTATTTAATCTCTTTCCCGACTCTATAAAAAAATGAAAATATTTTTGAGTGAACTTGTCTCTTTCACACTCGTTAATTAGATTTGAAAGGACGTTTATTTGGGGTAATTTTAACCCTTTTTCAAACCAAGTAGACTAATTTCGAAAAAGGAATACTCTAGTCACTAGTGGCTAGAAGAGTTCCCGTGGGTATTGTTTTATACTTTTTCTGGCCTAGGGGACTAAATTTTTGAAAAAGGACATTCTTTGGTGTTAAGTTGTAATTGCATTATATTATCCTACTTGTGGTATTGATCCTATTGTTGGTTCCCTCTTTCTCGCTATAATCCTATTACCTCATAAATTTGCATCACCATCCAAGCAGAGCCTTGTTTATATCCTTTGCAGCTTGATACCCTGTACACTAAGAGGAAACATTCCCCTGAGTGTCCATATCCTGCATGCACTTCCTTGCATTGAGCATAGATATGTTCCATTGTTGGAACCAATTGCTTACTCACGACACTTGTTTCCTCTCTTGTATCATAACATTCATTTGTCTATGAAAAAACAAAAACAAACGAGTGGGAAAAGAGTATCATTTTATGTTGGTAGTAGTCGCATCACCATTGAACAAAGCACAAACTTTTGAGTCCACTTGTCATCCAAATTTTGGGTTTATCATGACCTTAAGAAGATGAGCTCATTACCTAGATTTTACTCCTCCGACTAGTTACTCTTCCAGTCCCTATGGAGAGTTTGATTGGTGCCTCCTACATCACAAAGTTTCATGATCAAGTCTGTGTTTTCGGAGTCCTCCATATGTCTCATGCTCTTGTTAAAAGGATGTCTATAATCCTGTGTTGACTATTTATCAAAAATCTTGACTTTTCATGTCGGCCATACCCTCATTTTGTCTCAGAGTTACATGAAGTTGTAGTCCTACCATGCACCCTAGTCCTACTTTCATTATGGGTAGTTAACCTTGAACCCAATAGTCAAAATCTCCTCATTGGTCGTTCACTGGGGGGTTTCCCTTATGTTCGATGGAAAGAAATATATTCACACATTGGGATTTGTGTAGTGTCTTGGATGCCATTATCCTTATTGGTGGTTTTATCTCCTTTGTTGGAATTTTTTCTTATTGGTTGTTATTCAGAGGGTCTCTCTCGTGCACTAATTGCATCTAATTCATGCTAGATACATACAAGGTCATTGGTTCGTGAACATCATATTCGTCTGAGTTCCTTCAAATCATCAAGCTATTTCTTTTTACTTCGTGCTAACTGATGAGAGATTCCTTAATTCTCTCATTTCAGAAGTTCTCCTTCCATCGAATTTAGATCATCTATTGTGCAAACGAGGCCTAGATTCCTATGAGTACCTAGAGGATTGTAGTCATCAGTGGTAGGTTCTCTTGCCATCGACAGTTGGGAATACATCAATGTCTCCTTTTCGATGGATTCTTCGAGTGTTTGACCTCAACACCTTTATTCACACTTGTAATAATGTACTCAGCTCCTTGATACCTACTTTCATTATCGGTAGGCTATCTCGAGTTTGTTAATGGTATACCTTAATGATCGGTAATCAAACGAGGTCTCATTATGTTCAACCTCAACTCCTCTATTCATATGATGTAGACTTTCACCTTTGGTATATCGTGTAGAATACTTGAAGACATCAATTTATAGTTGTATCTTTCCTGAGTTGTTTCTATCATTCATTGGACTAGTACCTATACGACTTCAGTGATCATCAGAGATCAGATTATACTCCATTGTATACAAATATCTTCAGATTGATTTTGAGACTGGTTTTCACTGGTCCTTGTTCATGAATATGAAAGCCTATGGCAATATTTACATTGTTTTTCCCATTCATGGCCATGAAAATTTATTTGGTATATTTCCACATGGATCTGCAGTGTAATTCAAATTGGCAGCCATGTGTACAAAGTCATTATGAATTGTAATATTCTTATGAGAAAATAGTTCGTCCAGTTGGGTCTCCATTACTCCACTTCTAGGAATTATAATGTATTTCATCCATCGCAGGTACTCCTATGACCTCACACATTAGGGGTCATCTATTATAGCAATATTTTCCTCACCCCATTCAATTTTCTCAGAAGGCATTTTCCATTTCCCTATGTAGACTTGAAGTCCCTTTTTCCCCTTATCCCAGAGATATAAAAATTATTTTTCCACCTCTATGTGCCCTAACAGATATACAACATGTGTATATGTAGGTTGCACCACTACAACCCGCGTACATCGGGTTTTGTGCCCAAAATAAAAAAATGGTATCGGGTTTCCATGTCACATCACACGATCAATGATCCTTGACTTTCCATATACTGGAAACATTCTGACTCAGCCCTTCAACTCCATTTGAATGCTATAAATGGGCCATATCCAAGCCATGGAAAGACGAGAAGAATTCAACTTTTGAGAGAAACGTTGCTCTGGAGAAATTATTCACTTCATATTGAGTCTGCATCCATTTCTCCTTTTAAGTATGAACACATTGTTCAACCACCAAGATCTTCCCCTTTTGATGGATAACCTCATTGTCTCTCTTATATGAGCTTTCCTTTGGTGGAGGATTGAAGTGGTGGAGGCCCAACTGGAAGGGACTTAGTTTCTCAGTTTCGAGATGGGATGACATGAAATTTTGTCATCCATACATTTCTGTTGATCATATTTTAATAGAAATACTCTTTTCTCATCCAATTAATGTCTTGCAAATATTTGAATTTTTATTCCATGAGAATATTTGTTATGAATATTGATGGATTATGCTATTATTTGTGTTAACTTTATATATTATAACCATATTATTGCATATCTTGGTTGTTGAGGAAAAGTTGTAGGTATATATAGTTTTGGGTTGAGTGCTCAACGATGATCTTCATCGAACGTTCGGATGAGGTAGGCTCTTTATATTTCTTGTTAGCACATTTGTTTATATAACATACTTGATATTAGAGTTTATTTCTGTAGTCATTTCATCTATTGTTGTTTACCCCTTGTCATAGAGTGATTTTCCTCATAACATTGTTCAAGTACAATTCATTTTGTATTAAGTATATTATTTTTGATAGGTTGCTTCTTAACAAAGAAGCAACATAGTATAATTAGGCTTTAGTTAGTGTTTTAAGGGTTATAATCTACCTAACCCTCTAAGTACATAGATAGGTTTTTATGTATTTCTATGTATGGAGGCTATATCTATTAAGTAAGGCCCATGTAGTACTATGAATGTAATACATGTAAGAAGGCTTACTAGAAGGTTTTTCCTACTAGAAAGTTCCTTCCCTAGAATGTTCCTAGAAGGTAAATAGTTTTATATAAATGAGTAGAAGCAATGTAATGAGATGTCTTATGAAGTTATCTGTAGTTGTATCTCTTGTAAATTGGAGGTTACCCCCTTGAAGTGGAAAGTGAACATTTATCCTAGTAATAAAGGTAAAACATTATGGTCCTATTTGGTTATTTATTTGGATATTATGATTGAAATTTGTCTTTTATGCAACAAATATGTGTAAAATATAGTATTTCTTCTCTGTACCTTCCAATTTTATAATAGAGAACACCAAGTGGTATCAGAGAAATTTCGTGAAAACATATTTTAGAGAAAAAAAATTCAATCTAGAGATGTGTTTCAGTGTCTATAAATAACATAGTGATCTATCGTTCAACATGTAAAATTGCATTAGGGGAAACATACACATAGGAAATACAGGAGGTTTCACCTATTTAGACACCCTTGTAACCCATGTTGGTACCCATTCAAGTAGTACCACATCAAACAACACTTTTATGTGGAGTTTCAAGTCCACATACCCTCAAGTATTTAGGAAGTCCACTAGGTTTCCTAAAAATAGCCTTAGATAAGTTGATTGATAGTCTAACTTCTATAGTGGCACCAAGAATAGTGCTCGGGAAGATTACTCTTTAGTACTTGGGTAATCAGGTAGTATGGCTAAGGGTGAGGTGAAGCCTCCTTAGTTAGAGCCCTAAGAAATTTGGGTTCCACATATGATCAACTGGATGTGGAACCCCAAATCTCCTTTCATCCCCTAATTTGTATTTTGGCTCTCCAAACCCTCAAATTAATTGGCTACATCAAACATCGTAAATTCATTATCTTTATTGATAGTAGTAGCATTGCTGGATGTAGACACATTATGGGGAAAAGGATATTTTTGTGGAGAGAAGCACAAAGGGAAGAAAGGATAGATGGAAGGAAAAGTAGCATGTGTGAGGGAAGCATGTGAGGTGTGATGGCAAGGGAGACCTAATTATGTTAGGGTTAGGGTTTTTGAAAAATAATGTAATAGTTGATGAGCCAAAAATATATATAAGTAGTACTTAGGAGGTATAAGAGGGGATAGGGTGTAATAACTGCAAGATTTTGTAAGCTGGTGATCTAGAGAAGGATTGAGTAACTTGATGTCGAGGGTTAGATTGTAGGTTGAGGAGCCTGGTGCAATCTAGTAAACCTCATAGGGATCAGGAATCATGTTGAGATGGTAAGATTCAAGATTGTAAACACGCGCGGCATGACATATTGCTAAGACATAATAAAGAGCATGAGAGCTGGATATTTGTGGATGTAGCCTAGGAGGGGATGAACCATGGTAAAGCTTGTGTTATGTGATTGAATGTATGCATCTCTATTGTTGTTAAGAACTAAATACTAGATGAATGAATGAAGAAACTAGTTAGATCTGTTACCCTACATGCATTAATAAGAATGATTGTTTTAATCAATAGGTTAGACTAAATAAATAAAGATCACAAGGTAAAACCACAGATATCCACTCATTCGCAGGATGAAAACACATGAGTATTGCAACCACCCATAGAGATATCTCTTGTGAGACTTCACAGTACACCCAATGTGTTGCGTTACCTTCTGATTTACCACGGGGGTCAATAGTTTTAGAGGGAATTGTTGGGATTTTGTTACATATGAACCTGGATCAACCTATGACAGTAAGGTAAGATCATAGTAGATGATTGATAAAGTAGAATAACAAACCAACAAATTGTTTCATTTCCCGTTGGAACATGATAGGACTAAGTGAATGAGATTTGTTGAAGAAATGTCAAAAGAATGCCAGATCTGACGACAAGACATTAAGAAAATGAAAATCTAAAAGGGGATGGTGAGGGCATGGAACCCAACGAAGGAAGAGATAGAGAGATGGTTGAAAACAAAGGAGCTGGAGTTTGCACAAAAAGATAACATAAACCTAAATCTAACACCGTGCAAATATCTGGACAAGTACGTATTCAATGACTTGCATGAAGTATTTTTCTGTGATTTCCCACATGTGTTGCAAGAGTGGATATCAAGGTTGAAAGAAAACAATCCTATGAATCAGATTAGACATCTAGAGTGGAATCCTATAGACATCACATAGTTACAACAAGTTGACAATCAATTTATGCGTACAATATATTTCTGGTTAGATAACATTGTTGTAGGATTTATCACATAATTTGTAGTAGATATGGTGAAGTCTTATAGTGTAGTAGATAAAGAGTTATTGAAGGAACCTTGAGGTAGTTATATCAGATCACTATATACTTCCATTAAGATATTACTATATAACAAATGTGTAATGACAATGGCCTCAGACAACTAAAACTTCTCTACATGCATGGGGGAAGGGGGGAAGCACTGACAGGAGAAGGATAAATGGAGGGAGAAATGGATAAAAAAAAGAAGGAGGAGGCCTTGGAACCAATCATGATGGAGGAAGACTAGATCAAGAAGATCATGGAAACAACTGGAAGAATTCACAGTGGAGTACCCTACCAATATAAGATGAATACCAGGAAGAGATCCATAGCCATGAGGGAGGGCTTGGAAAGTGAGAAAGAATAGGTAGAGGATCTTTGGGCTATGGAGAATATTGAGAAAATCATACACACAACATATGAAAGGAAGACAAGAGGTCCAAGAACAAGAACATAAGGCATCAATCCTATCCATATTAGTGTCAGTGTGGAACCCATAAACCCATGTGTGACTAATACACCAATAAGAACACCACCATTTAGACAACCTAATTTCAGGAGAAGGAAGACAACATGAAGTACATCTACACATGGAACAACAACTAGGGTAGCCAGTTCAGGAAGAATTACTCAAGTATCTACACCGCACGGAGGTAATAATTCCTCATTCATGATGGAAGGACATGATCCCACGATCAGGTTACCAAAATTCAAAGGAGAGGAGTCGGAGGACCCTTAGAAGCACTTGTTCATTTGTGAAAATATCTCGGAAGAAAAACAAATCACATATGAGGACACTAAACTTGCATAGTTAGCCATCACACTAAGAGATCGTGCACTAGATTGGTGCATGATCTTAGCTGCAAACAGTTCTCCAAGGACAACCAAAACGATTGGAGATATCAAAAAAAATATTGATAAATGAATTCTAGAAGCCTAGCTCATAAGATCAATACATGAATGAGATGATAGAGATTAGAAAGAAACTAGGAGAATCGGTGTGGGAGATTGACCAGAGATTCAAATGATTGAAGGGAAAGATAAAGTATTTCGTGAAAGATATGCAACATAGTATTTTGTTGGTCAATTCACTGCTCCCACACTTGAAATACCCCTTGCAACAATAGAAGTTTCAAACCCAAGTAGAGGCTCTGCAGGCAGCCCTACAACTGGAAGAGAACCAATATCAAAAGACAGATCCAGCCATAAAGGAGTTGAAGGAGGATTTGAAGAACTTAACATTTCATCTAAACCAGAACATGGGTAATTACAAAAGAGAAGTTGTTTGGTGTACCACATGTAGGATAGAAGGACACCATAAGAGTGAATTCCCAACATTCGCGTAGTACATGGCAACAGGACAGCCAAACTCTTTGCCAACAAGAGGACTACGGTGTAAAATTTGTAAGAAACAAGGGAATGATCCATATCACTTTCCAATGATGTAGAAATACCAGACAGTACCTAAGAGTTCATGTAGCAACTTTTTCAAGTTAGTAGGCCATGATGACAAAGATTGCAGGACCATGGACCTGATGAGGGAAAGAAAATCAGATGCTTACAGGGTGCAGGAAGAAATGATGACCAGGAAAGTTGTACCACAGTTTAAACAAGTACCAACCCCATATAAAAATTCATAGAAATAGTTAAACATTGTGCAACAACAATATAACACTGTGCAGTCGCAGTACAATACCGCGCATCCACACTATAATCCCACGTAGTATAACCAGGCACCCTAGTACAATGCACTGCGAGTATCAATCTGGCTACAGAGGTAGAGGAAGAGGAAGAGGAGGCTTTGGAAGAGGCAAAGGAAAATTGGTGTGCCACAACTTTCAACAACTAGGACACTATGCAAGAGAATTCCCACTTCCACCTGCAACGTGTATGTATTTTCGTGCATCAGATCATGCCACACAAGAATGTCCCACACTATTGGGGAAGATCCAGGAAAAGAGAAATCAGAACAACCAGAATGTTTAGTGGATTTCGACGAAAGAAAGGGATGACAGAAGAAATATCAATATAGTTACACATGGAGGAGCTAAAATAGAAAATGACGCATTAAGACAAGATCCAACACAACACCAATGGGTGAATAAGAATGTCGAACCGTAGAAGCAGTCTGATGCACAGAACGAAAAGGAGATATTCAAGAAGGCCAAAAAATAATTCTTGAAGCTATACATTGCATCGACATCAACTACACATTGTACCTAGGAAGTACCAATGTACTAGATTCCCCCATCACTGGATCACACTAATGAAGCACAATCCCTAGAACAAGTACGTACAATTAAGGATTTTCTGCAAACCTGTGTCAAACTACTAAATGATCCATCAATTGTTAAATTTTTACAAAATATGTTAGAAATATGTAGCACAGAGGTAGAGGGA
This sequence comes from Picea glauca, assembly GCA_000966675.3. Classification (NCBI taxonomy): domain Eukaryota; kingdom Viridiplantae; phylum Streptophyta; class Pinopsida; order Pinales; family Pinaceae; genus Picea; species Picea glauca. The sequence continues at coordinate 47,521 of JZKD02S1849742.1, read as the reverse complement.
AAGCTATAACACAAAAAGCTTAATCATCTGCATACAAGGAGAAGAAAAAGCAAAGAATTCAGATTGAATACCAACATTGGAGATTTCAACATGGGAGATATTATACTGGATTTAGGATCCGAAGTAAATGTGTTACCCAAGAAGAAATGACAATGTATGGGAGATCCCACATTAGGATATTCATTGGTTTAGCTGAAACTAGCAAATAAACACAGAGTTCTACTAATTGGAAGGCTAAAGGGGGTGACAGTAGATCTGGATGGAGTGCGCACTAAAGCCGATTTCGAAGTGATAGAGATAGTGGATGGCACAACACCTTATCCGACATTTCTGGGCTTGTATTGGGCATTTGAAAATCATACCATAATCAACTTAAATACAAAGAATATTACATTTGAGTTAGGAGACTGCATATTCATTGTGGCATTAGATCCATCAGAAGGGGAAAGGTTTGTATAACCCACTTGTCTAGAACTGGACAAAATTAATGAATTGTATAGAACCACCACACGAGAAGAAGATGATGTGAATCCAAATACAGTGGGGTACTCATTTGGAGAAGTATCACATCATGCATGTCAGACTCAGATACAGGGTTGGAGAATTGGCAACAGAGGTTACACAAAGTCTCCAAAAGAATATGTGCAAGAATAAACTACACAGTAAGACGGGTAGGTACAGAGATAAGAGAACATACAAGCTTCCATGGGGTGAATGAATTAGAAGTGTTCTTAACAAGATACAAAGATGAAGTGTTAGAAAATCAAAGGCTCTTATCTCTAGATATAGCACTCAAAGCAACACTTGCAAGATGGTGGGGTGCGCACAAAGAGACAATCAAGGACTGGTACCAATGTAAGCGGTTACTACGCATCAAATTTGGCACATAATAGGGAAGCAAGCAACTGCATAAATATGATGGACATGGGACACTAGAAGAAAACTTGGAGAAGTGCAAAACACTATGGAGAATGACACCACCAGAGGAATGGCCTCATCACTTTATTCACACGTTATAAGGGATTCTAGAAAACTGGTATATAGACCAGGAATTACCTAGAGAAGCTACACACTAGACAATATTACAGCTGAATTTTATAGTCACTTTCTCATTTGAACATGAGAACCCCAACATATACTCAACACTCAAACAAATCAGAGGGGTGATATTCATTAAGGAACCAAAAGTTGAACTTATGACAGAATAAAAACAGTAGAATAGATAGACTGTAAAATAACTATTGTCATGCTACCATGTGCAGGAAGAAGTACTAGAGGAAGATGACCAGCGAAACATTTAGATAACAAAATTTGAAGGTGAAAGAGAGGTGGAAGTTCCAACTATGGAATCATAAGTATTTTTTGTGCCAATCAAGGTGAAGAAACTCAACATTAGGACAACTGAGAATCCCAAAATTGCCAGCAATGGAGACTACTAGGATGAGAAAACAATAGAAAGCATAATAGAGTTACTGTGTGAGTACAACGACTTGTTCCCAACAACGTTCGCGGAAATGAAAGGAATAGCAGGAGATATAGGTAAAATGAAGATACCTCTCATAACTAAGGTAAGATCGATCAGACAGAGACCCTATAGACTAAACCTAATATATAAGCAAGAAGTGAAAGAAAAAATTAACAGGATGTTGGAGGATGGAATCATAGAACCAATAGAATCTGAAAGGGTAATCCCTGTGGTAGTTTAGGAGAAGAATAAGGGAGGGATAAGGATATGTTTCAACTTGAGGAAGTTGAATGATGATTTCCTACATTACCCTTTCCCTACCCCTTTCACAGATGAGGTGTTGGAGAATGCAGTAGACCAAGAAGCTTACTCATTCACCTATGGATTCTCAGGCTACCATCAAATCAAGATAGCCCCAAAAGACATGTACAGGACCACTTTTTCCATAGAATGGGCTTCCTACCAGTACACAGTCATGTCTTTTGGACTGAATAATGCACCATAAATATTTTCTAGAGTAGTCATAGTTCCATTCAAAGAATTCATCTACCAGTTTCTAGAGGTATATCTGGATGAGTGGAAAGTCTACAGTTTGTTGAAAGACCATGTAGAGGTGTTGAGTTTGATGTTAAAAAGATGCAGGCAATGTCAAATATCGCTAAACATTAAGAAGTTCATATTTGGAAAACCTTTTGGGATACTATAGGGCCATATAGTGTGCAAACAAGGCTTGCTAGTACATCCTGCCAAGATTGCAATAATTGTTAATCTACCACCACCAAAATCAGTACGTCAGTTAAGAGAAACATTGGGATACATGTGATACTATAGGAAATTCATAAAAGAGTATGTGCAGATCACTATGCCAATGGAGAAACTGCTGAGAAAATATAGCAAGTTTTAGTGGAATGAGGATTGTCAACGAGGATTTGACACTCTAAAAAAGAAGATGGTAACCACACCAATACTAGTATTCCCGAATTGGGAAAAGACATTTCATGTAGATGCATCAACTATAGCACTTGGAGCTATTCTAGCACAAGAAGGAACATGGGACTTGGAACATCCTATAGCATTTGCTTGCAGAAAACTGTCAGAGTTAGAGTAGAATTACAATATCATAGAAAGAGAAGGCCTAGCTATGGTCTATGCACTTCAGAAGTTCAGAAATTACTTAATGGGAAAACATTTCAAGATGTTTATAGATCATTCAGCTCTCAAATACCTAGTATACAAGCCAGTGTTGGGGGGGAGAATCCATATACGGTTACTGTTGTTCCAAGAATTTGACCATGAAGTGATATTCAAACCAAGGAAGTTGAATGCAAGACCTGATCAATTATCAAGGATCACCAATGGAGAGGAACCTACGATTCTGGAGGAAAATTTCCCTGATGCACAGTTATTTTCATTCCAAGTAGCTGATGAATATTTTTCTGACATCATTCAATACTTGAGTACAGGGACTGTGCCACAAGAATTCCACACTACGCAGAAGAAAAATTTGGTAGTCATAGTTGCAAACTATTAATTGATTACATGACACTTATACAAGATGGGTGAAGATGACATATTGAGAAGATGTGTACTAGAACATGAAAGAACTAGGATTTTAGCAGAGGCCCATGAGGGAATAGCAGGAGGACATTATGTAGGAAAAGCTACCGCGTAGAAGGTATTGGATGCAGTGTTCGATCATGTTGTCATTGATGCCAATGGTTTGATTAGTTGATGTCATTGATTGATGTCAAGTGATGGATTGATTTATAGGATTGATTGGTTGATATGTATTGTCCTTTATGAGAATGATAGATGTCAAGTGGAAACCAATTGATGAAAATTGATACATAATGCATAGTTGATGTATATGATGCAGTGGTGGATTGATGCAAAGATGAATCATTATTTTCTTATCATGATTGATAAGTTTCAGAAATGGATGAACTCCAAAGTGGTCCCCTTATGGTGAAATCCCTCACGGGAATACGCTTTGCGGATTGAGTTATCCTAGAAAGAATGGTTGGAGGACCCATGCTTGTATGTGGAATAATGGGATGAATATCAATGAATTTGTTGGTGAAACTATCCTAGATGGATAGTGCTTGTCATGCCATTTCTGGTGGTATGTGGAATGTCACATAACTCATCATGGTTTGAGATTTATGGATTTACGAAGTTGGAGGACCCCCATCTGAAGGCTTGAAGACCCCAAGGTCAAAGAAGTCAAAGTGACCTAAAAGAAGAAATCATTATTTAAATGATAAAGTAAATTGACAAAGTCAAGGTGGATTATTTAAATAATAAAGAGAAGTGACAAAATCAAGAAATGATAAAGTAAGGTGACAAAATCAAGAAGAAATATTTAATTGATAAAGTATTGGAGAACTTTCTATTTATGGAAAGTGGTTAACCATAAAATAAGGAAAATAGGTTAAGTGACCTAGAAATGGGTTAAGTGACCTAAAAATTGGTTAAGTGACCTAGAGGACGAAAGTATAAATAAGATAGCAATGATCTCTTGCAGATCATCCTTTTTGTGGATCAATGGAGAGATTCTTGTGAGAATATCTTTTGGAGTATTGATGCAGATTTTCTTGTGAGAGAATATTTGGTGTGGATCTCTTGAGCATGATTGAAGATCTATTCTAAGAAAGAGAGCGTGAGGAGGATCTCATGGACGCATCAAATTTTTGTCAATGTTGGAGATCTTGACGGCAAAAATCTCGGAGCTTCAAAAACCCTAGTTTCTGAGGTGTACGTGGGCTATAATGGTCCAAGGTGCGTACATACGTGGGCTATATGTGGAAAGGGCGCATACAGTAGACAAAATCATGAAGATTTGTATTTAAGTTGATGAAAATTTGTTGAAGATTGAAGCAAGTTCTAGATATGCATTCTATGGGCTCAAATCTGTCACTGAGACACTGGTATGGTTACATTATTGTCTTGATGGATACTATTGCTTTCTTTGTTGTGAATTCTTAGGGCATTCTTGGTATGGTTGTTGTGATATGATTTATGTTGGTTGATGGAGTGAGTAGTACTCTTGTGATTCAGTGGTGACATGATTGCTATGGTATACTAGTTGTTTATACATGATTGAGATATCATTCATATTAATTGGTTGTGGAGCATAAGTAATCTATTGGAGAGCTTAGATGTGCTGTGACTGGCTGGTTGTCAGATTGGACAGTAAGACACAAAAAAGAAAGATAAATTGGTTGTAGAGGATTTGAGTTGATCTTGAAAGATAAACCCTAAGAAGCTCAGAAGGTATACGCAGGTTGTTGTATACAATGGTCACGTGCATACGTGGGCTGTAGTAAGCCAGGGCATGTACACACACGGGCTGCACTACTGATGGGTCACGTACCTGTTGACAGATTGATATCTTTTGAGGATTGTTTCCTCATCTCAGTTGGTGCTGAGTATGTAAGCTCAGTCTTGCATAATAGAACTAGTGCTCTTGTAGAGTTGTACTCTATTCAGTTGTTGTTGAAAAGCCCCCGGATTGTTTTCCATAATAAAAAGAAAAATTGTACATACATCTTGTGTTCTTTGTGTTCCTTTTGGTGATGCCTTGTTGATGATATATTGTTGATATATGTTCACATCTAACTGGATATAAATGACAGCAATGGGTAATGAGTAAATGTTGAATGTTAACTAAGGAGTTTTGTGTAAGAGGGAAGTTTTGGGAAAAGAGCCCCACACTCATTCACTCCCCCCCCCCTCTAAATGTGGTAGGTGTGTCCAACAATTGGTATCAGAGCGGGCCTTCACTACAAGCCTTAACAAGCTTGAAGGACATCCATAGACACACAAATTGATGATGAAGTTCCAATCCTTGATAAGGAAAACTATTCTACTTGGGGAATAGAGAGGAGAGTACATTTGAAGGAAATGGGAGCAGCTAGTTGGAAGGCATCCATTGGTGGATTGGTTTCATTGAATAACAAGTCAAATTTTGCAGCCCAAAGGGAAGGAAAGAAGAATGATGCATTAGCTCTCAAGACCATTCTTAGTGTACTCTCAAGCCCTATAAAAGAGAGCATGGGACAATGCACTTCCACCAAGGATATATGGCTAAATATAGAGGAGACATATCAAATCAAGAAGGAGAAGGAAGATATTGAATATCACTCCATCAAGATCATTAAAGGTAAATAATCTCAAAAAACCCTTGATTGTATTATTTCTAAATGTGATCCTAAGAACATTTCAAGTGAAGATAAAGAATCAAGTGATGATAGCACAAAGGAAGATCTTGAAGACATTTCAAATGAAGGCAAAGAATTATGTGTTGACATTGGCAAAAAGGAAGATTGTGAAGATATTTCAAATGAAGGTAAAGAACCCTAAAAAACTCTTTATTGCAGTGATGATGATGATTTTTTCTCTACAAGTGAAGAAGAAGATCTAGAAACAGTTTGTTTAAAGTTTGATGGTAATTATCCCATGAAAAGAATAGAAGAAAATCTATTAAAACTTCAAAAGGAAGTTGAAGAGGGTTTATATAGATATAGAAGTGATCATTATTATGTAGACTATAACTATATTTCAGATAACGCTAAGAATTTTATTAGGAGGAGTCTAAGGCACATCTTGAAATTAAAGGAAATGATCAAGGAACAAGAAGAGAGCAATAAGACTCAATTAGAAGAAAAGTAAGAAGAGATCACAAGACTAAAGAATGGAAAAGAAGATATAAATGTAGATGATGAGATTAGAAAAAGTTTTGAAACCATTGTCCATATCAAGACCAAAATTGAAGAAGCCAAAAGAATAGAGGAACTATTGAATAATCAAATAAATAAAAAGGAAGCGTCATGTTGTAAGTTAGAAGTTGAAATTGTTGACCTTAGAAAGAAGGTAGAAAATTCAAACAAATTCTTGAATAGCTCACGAATCTTGGATGAGATCTTAGAAAGTCAAGGATCACCATGTGATAAATCAGGACTTGGATACAAAGAAGAAGCTACACATGCTAAAGCAAGCACCTCAAAGAAGCATGAGGTAAGTCCATAAAAGAAGGAAGACAATGTTGCAAAACAACCATCTACACAAGGCAAAGAAAATCTCAAAAGAACAAAGCAAGGAAGACATCAAGAAGCTATTTTTGGGACACCAAAGCAAAGGTATGAAAGTATTTTTCATGGGCATTGTTTTTCATGTAATGGATATGGTCACAAATATTTTGAATGTAGATCTTATGAAATGAGATATAATGGAATATTGTATATCACCATGAGGTGTTGGAGATGTGATCAAGTACGACACATTATTGTTCACTGTAACACCATGAGATGCTACAGTTGTAGTGGATTTGGCCACAAATCCTAGGAGTGCTGGAACATAAGAAGAAATTCCATGATGAATACTTCACATAGCATGGATAGAAGAAGGAATGAAGTAACAAAGGGAGACATATTTGAAAATATGGATGCTCATAGCTCAAGTTTTGAGGAGAAGGGACATCTACAAAAGTGGGTGAAGAAGATAGAGCAGCCAGAATAGAATGAAAGACTGAAGGGAAGTTCAAATGTGTCATCTACTAATGCATACGTGGGTGAGTGGTATTAGTCACGTACATACATAGGCTGACCTTGTATAGGTCGCGTACATACGCGATTTGTTATGCAATAGACCGCGTATATGTGGCAAAGCCTTGGGAAAAAGGCAATGCACATGAGTTGCATCTTGATGTGATGGTATAACTCTGTGTTGCAGGATATGAAATTGTTTATTGCAGGTTTTGACACTATTTGTTGTAGGTTTTCATGGTTCTATGTTAGATCATGTAAGGTGATGATGTAAAATAAATTTTGGGTACATGGCACTAACCCATGAGTATGGATTGGCGTTGATCTGTTGGGGTACATGGCTGGTACATATTTGAGTTTCATTGATATATCTTATGATGTATTATTGGAAGCATATGTTGGATATCATGGTGAATGCATTTTCCATGTGGTTGGGCTACATATTGAGACATGTAGTTGGTGAGTTGAGTTGATAGTCATGTTGTACATCATTGGGGAGTCATAGATTTTTGATGCATGGTTGATATACTTTCTTGGTGCAAGTGATGATGCATGATGGTACACTCATAGATGGTATTTGTTTGGCATATTGATAGATCCACATGGTTGGCATAATTGGTAGATGCACATGGTTGGCATATTGGTAGATGCACATGTTGGCATATGGTGGATACATTCCATGGATAATATCTGTTGATGTACATGGTTAATGCACATATGTGCTTGGTTGACATCTTGTTCATGATTCTCTATTTTCATTATTAAAATATCTTTTGTCTCATGATGTATGGTATGGCAAAATTTTGATGCATGAACAGGTCCAAGGATCATCATAGAGAGAGTGGTTGATCTATGATATGGTTGAAAATAGGGGGAGACATACCCATAGGGGGATTCATTCTTCTTATGATTCTATGAGGAGATATTTATTAGATGCATACCTAGAAAAGAACCCTATATTTGAAAAAAAGAGCATAGAGGCATGATTCCGGGAGGAGCAATGGTCACAGGGGGAGTATGAGTGATGCATTTTCAGCATTACATCAGAGTGATATCCCTTGTTCAAAAAGGGAAAGATTATTTAGAGGAAGATCAAAGGCATTCAAACAGGGGGAGTAGCCCCAAGGAGATTTCAAGAAGGAGGAGCAGCCCCAAGAGGAGAATGGCCCTTTGCCATTGATGTCAAAGGGGCAGAGATAGTCACATTGATGTGATTGATGATTATTGATTGGGAGAGATAGTCACATTGACTATTGTTGTTGTGATTGATGTTTACTAATGGGGAGAGATAGTCATATTGATATGATTGATGACTATTGATGTAGACCATGCCTTGTCTACATATTTGACATAAATAATTGGTAATTGGTGTTGACATCAATGTTGGTATTTCCATCAATGCCAAAGGGGGAGATTGTTGGATCATATTGTCATTGATGCTAATGGTTTGATTAATTGATGTCATTTATTAATGTCAAGTGATGGATTGATTGATAGTATTGATTAGTTGATATGTATTGTCCTTGATGAGAATGATATATATCAAGTGGAAACCAATTGATGAAGATTGATACATAATGCATAGTTGATGTATATGTTGCAGTGGCAGATTGATGCAAAGATGAATCATTATTGTCTTATCATGATTGATAAGGTGCACAAATGGATGAACTCCAAAGTGGTCCCCTTATGGTGAAATCCCTCATGGGAAGACGCTTTACAGATTGAGTTATCCTAGAAAGAATGGTTGGAGGACCCATTCTTGTATGTGGAATAATGAGATGAAGATCAATGAAGTTGTTGGTGAAACTATCCTAGATGGATAGTGCTTGTCATGCCATTTCCGGTGGTATGTGGAATGTCACATAACTCATCATGGTTTGAGATTTATGGCTTTACGAAGTTGGAGGACCCCCATATGAAGGCTTGAAGCCCCCAAGGTCAAATAAGTCAAAGTGACCTAAAAGAAGAAATCATTATTTAAGTGATAAAGTAAAGTGACAAAGTTAAGATGGATTATTTAAATAATAAAGAGAAGTGACAAAATCAAGAAGGAATATTTAAATGATAAAGTATTGGAGAACTTTCTATTTATGGAAAGTGGTTAACCCTAAAATAAGGAAAATAGGTTAAGTGACCTAAAAATGGGTTAAGTGACCTAGAAGATGAAAGTATAAATAAGATAGCAATGGTCTCTTGTAGATCATCCTTTTTGTGTATCAATGGAAAGATTCTCGTGATAATATCTTTTGGAGTATTGATGGAGAGCATCTTGTGAGAGCATCTTTGGTGTGGATCTCTTGAGCATGATTGAAGATCTATTCTAAGAAAGAGAGCATGAAGAGGATCTCATGGATGCATCAAATTTTCAGCAATGTCGGAGATCTTGATGGCAAAAATCTCGGAGCTTCAAAAACCCTAGTTTCTGAGGTGTACGTGGGCTGTAATGGGCCAGGGCACGTACATACATGGGTTGTATGAGGACAGGGCATGTACAGTAGAAAAAATCATGAAGATTTGTATTTAAGTTGATGACAAGTTGTTGAAAACTAAAGCAGGTTCTAGATCTGCATTCTATGGGCTCAGATCTGTCACTGAGACACTGGTATGGTTACATTATTGTCTTGATGGATACTATTGCTTGTTGTGTTGTGAATTCTTAGGCCATTCTTGGTATGGTTGTTGTGATATGATTTATGTTGGTTGATGGAATGAGAAGTACTCTTGTGATTCAGTGGTGACATGATTACTATGGTATACTAGTTGTTTATACATGATTGAGATAGCATTCATATTGATTGGTTGTGGAGCATAAGTAATCTATTGGAGAGCTTGGATGCATTGTGACTGGTTGGTGGTCAGATTGGACAGTAAGACACATAAAAGAAAGATAAATTGGTTGTAGAGAATTTGAGTTGATCTTGAAAGATAAACCCTAAGAATCTCGGAAGGTATACAGAGGTTGTTGTATACAATGGTCATGTGCATATGTAGGTTGTAGCGAGCCAGGACATGTACACATGCGGGTTTCACTACTGATGGGTCGTGTACCTGTTGACATATTGATATCTGTTGAGTATTGTTTCCTCATCTCAGTTGATTCTAAGTATGTAAGCTAAGTCTTTCATAATAGAGTTGGTTCTCTTGTAGAGTTGTACTCTATTCAGTTGTTGCTGAAAAACCCATGGATTGTTGGCCATAATAAAAAGAAAAATTGTACATACATCTTGTGTTCTATGTTTTCCTTGTGGTGATGACTTGGTGATGATATATTGTTGATATATGTTGTTGATATATGTTCACATCTAACTGGTTATAAATGAAAACAATGGATAATGAGTAAATGTTGAATGTTAACTCAAGAGTTTTCTGTAAGAGGGAAGTTTTAGGAAAAATAACCCCAGATTCATTCACCCCCCTCCCCCTCTAAGTGTGGTAGGTGTGTCCAACATGCAGGACTATGGTGGTTGACTGCTCATAGGGATTCGAAGGAATATTGCCATAAATGTGATGTATGTCAGAGGGTTGTTAAACCTAATAGATGAGATGAGATGCCCCAAAGTCCACAAGTAACCTTGCAGGTATTCGACAAATGGGAAATAGACTTTGTGGGACCAATCAACCCACTAGCAAAGAGTTCAGGAGAAATGTATATTATTATTGCGACATAGTACTTAACAAGATGGGAAAAAGAAGCACCAGTAAAAGATTGCAATGCAGAGACAACAACACACTTCTTGTTTGAGAAAGTGATCACTAGATTTGGATGCCCAAGGATTTTGATGAGTGACCAAGGCACTCACTTCATTAAGATCACTATTAAGCCTATGATTGAGGAGTTTGAAGCCTATCATCAAAAGAGTAAACCATATCATCCTCAAGCAAATGCAATAGTGGAAGCCTTTAATAAGATCCTAGAAAATGGACTAACAAAGATCTGCAATGTCAACAGGGACGATTGGGACTTGAAGATACCAACAATACCCTGGGCATATAGGACTACATGTAAAACATTGACAGGGTAGACACCATTCAGATTGATGTATGGAAAAGAAGTAGTGGTGCCATTAGAATTTTTGGTACCTAGTTTGTGCATAGCAACAATTACTAAAATGACAGAGTGAGACACATTCCAAGAAAGACTAAGTCAGCTAATTCTCATGGAAGAAGATATGATTATAGGAGGGTTTCACCAAGAGGTACAAAAAGAAAGGGACAAATATTGGAATGATAGACATATCAAAAGGAAAATTTTCAAGGAGGGAGACCTAGTCTTGATGTATGACAATAAATCTCTTCAGCACCCAGGAAAATTCAAAATGCAATGGTTGGGACCATATGAAGTAAAGATTGTTACAGATGGGGGAGTTGTACAGCTAAAGGATTTGAGAGGAAAAAAATCAAAGGAATGATCAATGGGACTCTACTAAAACTGTATAGGGACAATCGACCTCCTAGCACTTAACAAAAAAAAGAAAAGAAAAGGAATGTGCACAACAATAGGGGAGTTGTCGCGTAAGAAACTAGAAGACAACACACAACTAAAATAGAGTTAGCGTGACAAAAACAAAATTTCCACGTGCACTAGTGAAACAAAATATCGTGCACTTAGAAAACTTAGCGCGTCAGAAAAAGGACCAATGATCAGAAAATCGTAAAAATTGGAAAAATGGTTGTTATGGAAAAAATACTCCAACCGGCAACATCTATCAAAATTAAATGATAAGAACTTTCAAAACGACTTCACATTAATTGCACCAACTGGAGGCATCAAGGGAATTGAATGTCATGTACCTAGGAAGCACCAATTCATTTAAACCACAACTCAAATAACTTCTCCAAGAAGCTTCATGATACTTGTTATATAAGGAAGGCTCACATGTAATAGAAGGGTTATTGTGAAATTGTGAAAGCACTGAGCAAAAGAGTATACCAAGAAGAGAGAGGTTTAGCAAGAGATACAAAATGAACTAGCTCGACAAAGATCAACTTTAACCACCATGGAACCACCCAAGATAGGTGTGTTGAGCTAGGCTTGCAGGAAACCTCAAAGCCATCACAGAGCACCACAATAGCCATAGGGAATGGAACAAGAACCCACATAGAGTGTTGAATTCATCAACTTGGACGAAATTATCTCACCCAATGTGGAACCAGCGAGCCCCACACCCATGGTGGAGGAAAACCAACCAACAACAGCAGTTGGCATGGACTTTGATATGCCATAAATCGGACAGGGCTAGCAAGCCAAGGATGCAGGAATTCCTTTGCACCTTGAACACATTGAAGAGGCCCCGAGGGTAAATGGGATAGCCCCAAATTAGATAGAAGTGGTCGCACCGGGATGGTCACACATAGTAGAGTCGGACCAACAACAGGAGGATATAGTAGAATATGTTACTGGCCGGATAGAGGCATATGTTAATGACAAAAATATGGAGGTTGGAACCTTGATTCATCCACCACAACGAAAGGGGAAACAACCCACAACAATATCACCGTGCATACAGGCTGCAACGACCATAGTCTTCTTGTGCATTCTGGAAGGTGTGTAGTCCATGCCTAACCTTTTGGGATGCATGGAAAAAATATGCTGCTCAGACCATGATGTGGCCGACATGGACAAGTTCCTTGAATTTGCAAGACAGGTCTACCTGGTGGGTACAGGACCCTTCGACGATCCAATTTTGCAACCAAAACAATGGGCATGATTGGCCAACATTGGAATACTAAACCTATTGGATTTCCCACACTTTGGAAGGGAACACAACATAAACAACTGCGTTAAGAAGCTGATGGAAGTCACCCACGGAGGGTATCTATGGGTGGAAGAGCTTGTCTCCATATACATAGAGCTCATTACTTATATTACAGGGCTGCCTTCTCGGGGGGAATCCCACGTAGTACCTCGACGAAAAGAAAAAGAAGAAGGCATTGGTGGAGGATATGCAAAATACATATGGCATAGAGAGAGGGTTGTGTGGAATCATAATCAAATGCATCAGCGATGCAAAAACAAGGATGGCCACCAAACTCATGGCTTGAAAGTTTCTCAGGAAGTGTCTCAAGGAGGAAGTCCCTTTCGAGGTCGTCGTGGATGCAACACAGTGCGTGGAGGGAACTATGCTCACCTGGGCCCCATACTTATTAAAATTGTTCCTCGAGGACTGTAGAGACATGCAGGCCCTGGGGACATATTTCCATTACTCTTGGCTACTCATCTTGATCACCTTGATAGGATGGAGGGAAGCCCGGTACACATACTTTTGTGAGTGGACCATTTGTTTCCATGCAACTTGGTACACATCATTGGGGAGAACTTCAAACCCCAAATTCATAAGTACAAATGCAAGCATGTTCGCGGGGTATTACAACGACCTCCAAGAAAACATTGGCAACACTTGGCGAATTACTCTAGAAGTGGTTGTAGAATACCGAGACCTTGCCAACTTCAAAGTGACCAAGAAAACCTTATGGATACAAGCATGAAGGGATCCTGAGAAGGAATGGATACAATTGCAATACTGTGTCAAGGAAGACGACATAGATATGGCCATCAAGGATTGGCAAGATGACTGGAGATTTCTAGTTCTGACTCGAGATGCCCACAGGTAAGGAGGCTGATGTAGGGAAAGATCAGACACCTCTTGGAGATAAATTTGTGCCTAAGAAGCCAAATCCAATTTAGAAGCTGACACAACAAAAGAAGGGGGGTGTGCCAAATAAAGGTACCTAGGACAGAAAAATAGACACCACCCAGACACCAAAAGAACAGGGAATAAGGGGTTGCGATAACACAAGGAACCACATTGAGTTCTACCCCATAGGAACAAGGCTATACCAAGAGGCCGATCATACACATTAGGGGTGCACGCAAAAATGCCAATATGTAGAAGCAGCTGCCAGTGTATACAATCATTGTGGATGACACAGATCTCGTGGTTGAAAGAGTCCAAGACCTAGAAATTGAGGAGTTTGAAGATGTCCAACACCAAAGGGAATGAATTCAGAATGAGCTCACTGATATAAGGTAGGTCCTAGAGAAGATCAGAGAAGCGCAGGGGGTGGGAATAGGAACAGGGTCATTTCCTGCAACATTAGAAGAAGGAACCATGGCCGCGCCGAGCAAACATGAGATGATCCAGATGATAACACATGAGAGCCCGAACTTCCACATTACACCCATCATGTTGCACACATATGTGATTATATCCTAGACACCCTTGAAAGATCTAGCGCATATAAAGTTGGTAATGAAGCGGATACCAACCAAGGCACTATACAAACTACAAGTCAGTGTCATGTAGGAGGTGCAGTCACGTGAACGAATAGACCACAGGATCACAAGATGAGGAGCCTGGTGTGATCTAGTCGGCCTCACAGGGATCGAGAAGCCTGTTGATATGGTAAGATCCAAGACTACAAACACGTGCGGTGTAAAATATTTCTAAGACATAATAAAGACCATGAGAGATAGACCTTTGTGGATGTATCCCAGGAGGGGGTGAACCATGATAAATCTTGTGTTATGTGATTGAATATATGCATCTCTATTTTTGTTAAGAATTCAATGTTAGATGAATGAATGATAAAAATAGTTATATGTGATACTCTACATGCATGACTAAGAATGACTGTAACATCCCCCAACAATCAACATGACTGTCGGGCAACGCTACCTAAACACCTTGTCTTCTACAGACTAGCTTTGATACCAATTTGTAATATCCCCAATCACTAACAAGATGGGAAATGCTACTACGGAACATACACACATATATATAACATGCATTTTAATGAATTTAAAACAATCCAGAAAAATTACTACTACCATGCAGATTCAATGGAATGGACAGTAAGTCCACATGCAAAAAAACACATGATACATTTCAAGTAACACAACATGCATAACATACATAATTATGCACATAATGATACTTATCTTTTAACTGGAGTAAAAACCACCAACTATGTTCAGACCTTCCATGAACCTCCCAGCCATAGACCCCACTGCTCATCACGCTCAACAGTGGGTCACCCCCGAGATGGGACTAAGCTCCACCCAAGGCAAGGGAATCCTAGACTAGGTTGAGGTTACAGGAAACTGCACAGTACAATTCGAAGGATTCTCTCCAGGAGCCTTCTTATGCACACTACTCACAGACTCTCATTCCCCACATGCCTGTTACACCCTAGGAATATGCACCTTCACTGTTCAACAGTCCATCGGCTGGTCCACTTCCTTTCTCAGGGTCTCGACAACAGGCTGGATCAAGAATTCTCAAATCTCTATAGCTGGTACTGGACTCTCTCTAGGAGAAAAAAAATTCCCAACAAACTCTCTCACCTAGAGAGAGCTGGTCATAGGCCTGACAACCCACCTCTTCAACCATAGGCCTGACAACCCGCTTCTTCAACAACTTCCACTCAGTTCCAGCAAAATGAGGACAACAACAATGGTTCAATACGACTCAAGAAAAGACAACAATCCAAAAATGGTTAAGGTACGAACTCCGTTTTGGCCACTACAAACATGCTGGTTTCACAAGATAACACAGGTCAGCTTCCCCCCCCCCCTAGTGAGTGGTTTCTCAGAAGTGCATCTAGATGCAGAGGTCGATGACAGAGGCCCCAACAGGTTAGATGACATATGGAAGAATGGGAAGCAAACTCCCAACATGAGATAACTCTTCAACTTTAACTGCATGTGCCTAGGTCGACACATATCTTCCTGGAGCTGCATGCACTCCATTTAGCATTCGTTCCCCTTCTTGTAACTCAGGATAAGACATATCCCTTTAGTCAGATTTTGAAATAATAATAAATTATTATTATTCTCTTGGACTTAATCCCTTAGGCTTAGCCCCTCTTTCCAACCTCTCAACCCCCTCTCCCTTACCCAGCTTAGTGGAAGCTTAGTCCCCCATCACTCTTTCTTCGTGGTCGGTCTACATGCAACGATGTTTTTATATTATTGATATGAATAGTTACATGTACAAAAACATGCTCCTGGCCTTTAACACCTAAGATCTCTAGCCTAATAATACATAAGTTTACCCTCTTATAATTGCTCATCTCACCAGCCTACAAAACATGTTTATAGTTCATAAATACAATTGGGACTCATCCTTGGGTATATTACAATCCCCTCCCCTTATTTTTGCATTGTCCTCCGTGCAACGTATTTACTCAGTATTGACAAAATCTTCAAAATCTTCAAAAAGATGCGGGTATTCTTCCCGCATTACATCCTCATGCTCCCATGTCACGTCCTCAGGACCATACCAGGTCCACTGGACCTTTTACAAGCCCTATGGCTCGATTCTAGAGTTGTTTTCTCTTCCGGTCCAATATGCACACCAGATGCACTTGAAAGACGCCTTCTTGCTCCACCTAAATCATATTACAATCAATTACGTGATTAGCATCAGGTATATATTTATTAAGTAATGAAATATGAAACACATTATGCATATTCATGGATGCAGGCAATGCAAGCATATATTCAGCTGACCCAATCCTTTCTAGGATTTCAAATGGCCCACAAAATCTAGCTGCTAACTTCGAACAGTTTCCTAGCCTCAAGGAACTTCTATTGGCTTTCACTTTCAGGAAAACATGATTACCCACTTTGAGCTCCCTATGGGTTCTGTTCTTATCAGCATAACTTTTCTTCCTGTCTTGGGCAGCCTTTAAATTCTTCTTAATTTTTAGCATTTTCTCTTTCGTTTCCTTGATCAACTCTGGTCCAACCACTTCCCTATCAGCTGGTTTATCCCAGCTTACTGGGGTGTTGCACTTTTTTCCATAAAGTGCTTCAAACAAGCTCATCTTCAGTGATGCTTGATACCCATTGTTGTAGACAAATTCTACCAAGTGTAGGTAGTCTTCCCATTTAGATGGTTTGTCTATCACATACTTCCTTAGAAGATATTCTATCACTTGGTTCACCTTTTCTGTCTTCCCATTAGACCCAGGATGGTAAGCACTGCTAAAGTTCATATTCGTTACGAACCCTTTGAATAATACTTTCCATAACTTTGAGGTAAATTTTGGGTCTCTGTCAAACACAATTGTCTTGGGGATACCCTGTAATCGTGCTACTTCTCTCATATATATATCGACGAAATTAGTTGCCTTGTGAGTAGTATTCAATGGAATAAAATGGACAACTTTCATAAGCTTATCCACCACCACCATGATTGAATCATGTTGCTTGCCGGTTCTAGGCAATGCTATGATGAAATCCATTGTCACTACCTCCCACTTCCACTCAGGAATGGGTAAAGGTTGTAGTAACCTTTTTGGGTGCCTATGTTCAGCCTTGACCTTTTGGCACTCCATACATCTGGCGATGTATTTTGCAATTTATTTCTTCATACATGTCCAAAAGTAATGGCTCTTGACTATTGCCACTGCTTTCTGATATCCAGGGTGCCCATCATAAGACACATTATGCATTTCTTTCAAAATCATAATTTTCAACTCCTAGAAATTAGGTACATAAACTCTATTTTTTTACAGGAGTGTTCCATAAGTTTCCAATTTATAATCTTCCACTTTCTGTAGCATCTTACCTTGTTGTAGCTTTTCTACCAATTCCATGTACTGAAAATCTGCATTTGCATCTTCCGAAATTCTTCCTTTAATATTGGTCCGATACATGCTAATGGTTGTAGCATGTAGTTCATGCACTCTTATGTTGAGTACATCAACCACCTTGTTCTCCTTTCCTTTGATATGCTTGATATAAAAATCATACTCACAAAAGGATTCCAACCATCTACTCTGTCTAGAATTCAAGGTTGGCTTATCAAACAAATACTTCAGACCATTATGGTTTGTCCTCTGTTCAAACCTCCTTCCCATGAGGTAGTGCCTCCATTTCTTCAGGGCATATACTATGGTTTCCAACTCCAAATCATGAGTCACATAGTTCTTCTCATGCTCTTTCAATTTCCTGGACTCATAACATATTAAAAACCCATTCTGACTGAGGACTCCTCCCAACACTTCTTTGCATGCATCTATACACACTACAAAATCTTCATTTGGATCTGCAATCCTTAGGATTGGAGCACTGGTTAACAATTGCTTCAATTGTTGGAAGCTTCTCTCACATTCTTCTGTCCATTGAAATTTCTTCTCCTTCCTTTGCAAGGAAGTTATGGAGTGAGCTATCCTTGAGAACCCTGCAATTAACCTTTTGTAATAGCCAGACCCATAAAGGATCTGAATTTTGACACATTCTTCGGCGCTGACCATTCACTAATGGCTTCTATCTTCTCAGGATCCACGAGTATCCCATCCTTTGAAATGATATACCCTAAGTAATGGATCTTCTTTTGATAAAATGAGCACTTGTTCAATTTGGCATATAGTTGGTTCTCTCTTAGCACCTACAAAACCATCCTCAGATGTTGTTCATGCTCCTCCTACGACTTGGAATACACCAGGATGTCATCCAAAAATACTATGACAAACTTGTCCAAATATTCTCTGAATACACCATTCATTAAATGCATGAAAACAACGAGTGCATTTGATAACCCAAATGGCACCACTGTGAATTCATAATGACCATACCTTGTTCTGAAGGAGGTCTTGTTGATGTCTTCATCCTTTATCCTTACCTAGTGATATCCTTACTTGAGATCTATTTTTGAAAATATCTTGGCATCATTCAACTAATCAAAGAGATCATCGATCCTTGGCAAAGGATACGTGTTCTTAGTAGTCACTTTGTTCAACTGTCTGAAATCAATGCACAATCTCAACATCCCATATTTATTCTTCACGAATAGGACTGGAGCACCCCAACGTGACACACTTGGGCATATATACCCCTTCTTTATAAGTTATTCAAGTTGTAATTGCATTTCTTTCATCTCTGGTGTACTCATTCTGTAAGGAGTTTTTGACACTGGACCTGCTCTAGGCATCAGGTTTATAGAGAAGTCAATATCTCTTTTTGAGGGTAGTCCTAGTACCTCCTGGAATACATCTTCAAAATCTTTTAATACTGCATGGTATTCAATCTTTGACACCTTATCCTTAGGTGTTTCCTCTATATGGGCTACAAATATTTGACAGCCTTTCCTATAGTACTTCCTCAGCTACATTGCTAAGATTTCTCTGATAGCATCTGATCTGGGAATTCCTTGGACTTTCCTTCCTCGTCTAGGCAAGTGAATTCCTTGTTACGACAGTCTAAGATGGCATGGTGCTAGTCCAACCAATCCATACCAATTAGACAGTCATAGGAACCCAAAGGTAAGATGTTCAATTTCGTCCTTGTGCTCAGTCCATTCATGTCCACTGAACATGACTTAACCAACTCAACAACCTTTCTCTTGGCTCCTTTATCCAACTGCACTAACCAAGATTTTCCATGCTTTCTCTTTGGAAAATGAAAACTTTCCACCACTCTAGGATCTATATAACTATGACTAGCCCCTGAATCAATTAAAATAGTAAAGCTATGGTTGTTGATCATACCTTCCACTTCAATCATATGTGATTCAAATTCATGTTGTTTGTTATCCAAGGATATATAGATCCTTGGTATTCTATTGCCCATGTCCTTCATTGTTTCTTCATGTTGAACATTGTAGACAACTTTCACTTTTCCATTTTTGTGGGGGCAATCTCTGTACTTGTGGTTTCTCTCACAGCCCCAACATTGAATGGGTGTTTTCCTTGGCCTTTGTCCCCCTACTTCAGCCATTCTCTACTCTCTAAAAGATGGCTATCCTTGAGGGCTGTTTCTGAAAAAAGGAGATTTGTTTCCCTTCTACCTCTACTCTTTCTTGAAATTTTTCTTGCCATCCCAAGCCTTCCAAAAAGTGGTCTTTTCTCTTTGCTTCTCATATAAGCATTTTGATCTCCTTATAGTTTCTTTGATAGTTTTAGAATCATCATACTGGATCTTGTCACGGATG
This sequence comes from Picea glauca, assembly GCA_000966675.3. NCBI lineage: Eukaryota > Viridiplantae > Streptophyta > Pinopsida > Pinales > Pinaceae > Picea > Picea glauca. Next base: position 27,572 of record JZKD02S1849742.1, on the reverse strand, counting down.
GAAGGTCACAGTCCACTCAAATACCTTTGAATTTTGATACTCTCATCTTTGATGAAAGGAACACACTTTAGAAACTCTAGGAATCTCATTTCATACTCATCAATGGACATGCTACCCAACTTGAGTTCAAAGAATTCTTTCATATTTTTTCCATCGTATCTCTTAGTTAAGTATTTCGTTTTGAAATACTTCTTGAACTCCTTCCAAGTAACATTTCTCTCTTTAATGTGTTGCACCTGCACAAGTTGATCCCACCACATGGATGCCTTTCCTTTCATTTTCTACATTGCAATTCCTCCTTCTGCATGAGAGGAATAATTCTGTAGTTGGGAATATTTCCTCATGCCAAGAAGCCATGTTTTGGCATCTTCCTCCTTCTGGTGCTCTCCATCAAAAGTAGGAGGTTTAATCTTGTTAATTTATCCCTTTAGTTCATGCATTTCAGATATCCTATGTTTTCTGGTAGGATATGGGATTGAACTACTATGTACCTCCTTATTGTAATGTTTCAGGGAGTGTCGATGATGCCTGCTAACACTTATTGACCTTCTTTTCCTCTCAGCAGTCTTGCAACTCTCCTTATCCAAATTATTTTTTATTCTTTCCAAATTCTACATCAACTTTAAGTTGAATTCTCCCTATTGTTCCCTAGCTTTCATGAGCTTTTTGTTATCTTCTTGGTGAGTCTGGGTGTATTTCTGTAATCGTTCAATGATTTTCATCATGTGCCCTTCCTTATCTATCTCTTCTCCATGCCCATTGGAGTTCGACCCCTCCACTCCCAAATGGACATCCATTCCTTTTAATTCATTCTATGAACTGGAAGCATTATGTGCCTCCTCCATTTCTCTGCAGTCAGTGGCAATTTATTTCGGTTCTAACACTCTTTAAACTCTGCAAACACAATGTGTAGTCAACCGAAGTTTGTCAAGCCATCAGTCCTTAAAAATTCCCACAATATTCATAAACTAATATGATTCAAGAAAACTTTCAAATTCCATTTTCTTTCTGAGCTCTGCTCTGCTATAATTTTTGGGCACTAGCCCCTTTCTCTCTTCCCTCAACCCACGTGACCATGGGCCGTGACCAAAAGCTAGATAAAAAGGTGCTTTCTTGGGCCTTCGACTTCGAAAGTTTTCAAAGCACAAAAAAACAATCTCTCGAAGTTACGTATTACCAAACTCATGAAGTAGGACAAATCATCAGTCCATGTCTACTCGACATCCGACGACTGACACTTGCTATGGAACCTCTGACATCTGAGTTCCGGGACTTTGGAGCTTCGGGACTTTAGAGGATTTCACATCCACACATCCCGAACCGTTAATCTCCGAACATTACCATGTCAACTTTGGTGTCGTCATTACGTCACATCACTTACGCTTTTCCAACTGTGGGGGCATGCAATGATGGTTTGGAGTAACCCTCCTTTCATCCCACAATTATTCTAACGTTGACACGTAACCCCTCAGTAAAACCATGGTTTGGATTGCGGGATCGCCTTGGAGAATTAACTCTCGTGCAACTTGGGTCCCCACAATGCCTCCTGGTCGTCGATATTGATGTATCATGATCAACGCCAGTGTGGGTCCTCCGACCTTTAACTATGTTATGTAACCTTGGGTCACACTAACCATGCTCATACGGAATGCCATGTGGTGGAATACTAACAGCTGACACGTGGCCCAGTCAGATGGGTGACACATGTCATGCTCCAAATGGAATTTCCAATCTCCCACGGGCTCAAAACCCCCTCACACGTGGCATATAACCCATGTGTCCACATCAATCCAAGTGACATCATCATGCCACGTTACTCCGGAGTTTCGGACTTCAGAAGTTTTTACGCTTGCTTCCTTCCAGTCTCCTGAATTCTGAATTTTTGAACTTCTTTACCCTCCGGGTCCACATAGTACAATTGTCACCAACCAAGGCAGTGGCTCGTGACATGCCTAGGAAGTTATACGTCATCCTCGGGAGACGTCCTCCTGCCCCACCATGTCTGCTCTTTTTCTTCAGGACTTCGAGCTACGGAAGTTTGTGCATCAACACATCCCACTTCTTCCGATTGCCAAACTCCAAAGTTACGATCTGTCGTGAGATCTAACAGTAAGAGTTCTCCCTAGATCTACGGTGTAGATCTCCTATAGGACTTTAGATCTTCGGGCTTCGGTCTTTCTCGTATTTTTGCATCAACTTCACTGAAGTCACGAAGTATGAAGGCTTCCAGGTTAACTCTTCTGTACCTTCTCCAGATCTAATGATCGTAAAGGATTTCCCTTCCTTTCGAACAGATCCTATGCCCCAGCACCACAAGTGTTGCAATTTATTTCTTGGTGGCCAAATACCACATATGTCGCATTTTTATAGTACCGCTACACCTCCCGAGCTCTGTAATGCAGCCAAGGTAACTTCTTAGCACTCAGGAATTTTCTATGGTTCGAAATTGGTTCTTCCAGACACAATTTCCACTTGAAACCTTGGGTCCAATGACCACTTATAAAGCCCATCCAGTCTTAGCATTGAAACCATGGCTCTGATACCAATTTGTAACATCCCTCGGCCATCAACACCACTGCTGGGAAACGCTACCCAAACACCTTGTCTTCTACAGACTAGCTCTAAAACCAATTTGTAACATCCCCAGCCACTAAAAAGCCGGGCAACACTACTGCGGAACATACACATATATATGACATGCATTTTAATGAATTTAAAAAAATCCACACAGAATTACTACTACCATGCATATTCAATGGAATGGACAGTATGTCCACATGCAATGGAACACATGATACATTTCAAGTAACACGACATGCATAACATACGTAATTAAGCACAAAATGATACTTATCTTTTAATTGGAGTAAAAACCACCAACTACGTGCAGACCTTCCATGAACCTCCCAGCCATAGACCCTGCTACTCATCATGCTCAATATTGGGTCACCCCTGAGCTGGGACTAAGTTCCACCTAGGCAAGGGAATCTTAGACTAGGTTGAGCTTATAGGAAACTGCATAGTACAACTGGAAAGATTCTCTCCAGGAGCCTTCTTATGCCCACTACTCATGGACTCTCATTCCCCACATGCCTATTCCACCCCTAGAATATGCACCTTCACGGTTCCACAGTCCATCGGTTGCTCCACTTCCCTTCTCAGGGTCTCGACAACAGGCTGGATCAGGAATTCTTAGAGCTCTGTAGCTGGTGTTAGACTCTTTCTAGGAGAAAAAAACTTCCCAACAAACTCTCTCACATGGAGAGAACTACTCGCAGGCCTGACAACCTGCCTCTTCAACCACATGCCTGACAACCCTCTTCTTCAACAACTTCCACTCAGTTCCATCAAAATGAGGACAACAACAACAATTCAATATGGCTCAGGAAAAGACAACAATCCAAAAATGGTTAAGGTACGAACTCAATTTTGGCTAGTACAGACATGTTGGTTTCACAGGATAAAACAAGTCGACTTCCCCCCTCCCTAGTGAGTGGTTTCTCAGAATTTTGTCCAGATGAAGAGGTCGATGACAGAGGCCCCAACAGGTTAGACGGTGGATGGAAGAATGGGGACTGAACCCCCAACACGAGTTGACTCTTCATCTTTAACTACATGCGCCCAACTCGACACTTGTCTTCCTGGAGCTGCATGCACTCCATTTAGCATTTGTTCCCCTTTCCGTAACTCAAGATAAGACATATCCCTTTAGTCAGATTTTGGAATAATAATAAATTATTATTATTCTCTTAGACTTAATCCCTAAGGCTTAGCCCCTCTTTCCAACCTCTCATCCCCCTCTCCCTTACCCATCTTAGTGGAAGCTTAGTCCCCCATCACTCTTTCTTCGTGATCAGTCTACACGCAATGATGTTTTTATATTACTGATATGAATAGTTACATGTACAAAAATAGGCTCCTGCCCTTTAACACCTAGGCTCTCCGGCCTAATAATACAGAAGCTTACCCTCGTATAATTGCTCGACTCACCAGCCTACAAAACATGTTTACAATTCATAAATACAACTGGGGATCGTCCTTGGGGATATTACAATGATTTTTTTAATCAAGAGGTTGGACTAAATAAATAAAGATCACAAGGTACAACCACAGATCTCCACTCATTCCCAGGCTGCAAACACCTAAGTATTGTAGCCACCCATAGAGCTATCTTGGGTGAGACTGCGCAGTACACCCTGTGTGTTGTGTTTCCTTTTCGTTTACCAAGGGGGGTGATAGTTTTAGAGGGAATTGTTGGGAGCTTGTTACATCTGAACCTGGGTCAACCTATGACAGTAAGGTAAGATCAGAGTATATGAATGATAAAGTAGAATAACAAACCAACAAACACTCATAACTTTATTTAGCAATGATTAGCCCGAGAAACATACTACCATATCGATGTTGTCAACAACTTCCAAATCATGATTTCTAATGGAGGTTCCATGAGATGTGGGGGTCTTTGTGAAAATGTGTGGCTTCAAATGGGTGATTATTCCTTGAAAACCCACATGTTTGCTTGAAATTGGTGATTATTCATTGAAAACCCACATGTTTTCTTGAAACGAGTAGTTGTGACATTGTTTTTTGTGTTCAATGGTTAAGGATATTAGGCCCTATTACCATGGACTTCCAAGAGTTATACATAAATTTCTAGTAGGGGGGTCATTGCTAGATTTTCCAAGGAATTACAAATGGTTCTCTAGATATCATTATCTCACACCACACGAAAAAACTTCTTAAAAAGGACATTCAATCATTGCAGCCCAATTCCATGCCTTTCAACCCTTTGAGACACCTTCTCAACCCACCCATCCTAATATGAAGTTAGTATTGGCCAAAGACCAATTAGTGTTCGAAATCCCCCAAGGCCACCCACCCTCTCGTAGTTCGCATGATCATTTTATTTTGCTCATACCAGGTAGCCTCCCACACAATGTATGCTCTTATTGCCACCCATTTTCCCATAAAAAGGAAATTGAAAATATGGTTCATGAGTTGCTAGTTGTTGGTGTCATCCACCCTAGCACTAATCCTTATCCATCACCAATTTTCATGGTACTAAAAAAAGAAGGCACTTAGTGCATGTGTCCCAACTTTTGATCTCTCAACAAAATAATTGTCAAGGATAAGTTCCCCATTCTAGTCATTGATGATCTCCTGGGTGAGCTCAAGGGTGCTCAATTCTTCACCAAACTTGATCTCTATTCCAACTATCACACCCTTAAAAAATTATCTCATCTCCAGTGTTGAGGACAATGTTGATTTTTTTTGGGGGGGGGCATGTTAGGGTCCTAATCTCCCTAACCCCCTAAGTAGATAGATAGGTTGCTATGTATTCTTATGTATGGAGGCCATCTCTAGCAAATAAGGCCCATGTGGTAATGTGAAATATATGCATGTAAGAAGACTTACTAGAAGGTTCTACATATTAGAAAGTTCATTCTCTATAATGTTCCTAGGAGGTAAATAACACTATATAAAGAATTAGAAGCAATGTAATGAGATGCCTTGTGAAATTATTTTTAATTGGAACTCCACTCAATTGGAGGTTGCCCGCTCGAAAAGGCAAGTGAACATTGCTTCTCGTTATAAAAGTATAACATTATGGTGCTAATTTGGTTCTTTATTTGACTATTATGGTTGCAATCTATCTTTTTTTAAGTAAATATGAATAAAATATGTTTTTTCCAGAATTTGCAAATAAAAACCACCATAGGATTCTTAAATTAAGTGCATTTCTAACTTTTATCAACAATAGCTCATTTGCATTTTTAAATAATCTAGAATAGTCAAACATTTGTGGTGAGATACATAATGTGGTTGTTTGGAAAAATGAAGTGATAAGAGGTGATTACGGATTGTGGGCTTTGGGGGAAAAACACAACAAATTTTTACTCGTTGTTGGGTTTGCATTTCATAGTTTCACAACAAAAATAAAATATATGAATGATGTGAGGTCGGTGAAAAGATATATGGATAATATGAAATGGGTGAAAGGATACCTCCCTAAACCAAACTAAACAACGGAATATATGGAGGGGATCCCTTCTCCTACAATCAAGGAAATCTTATACCTCAATTTGACTTATAACGATTGTAACAAAAATAAATAAAAAATAATTCTCTTAGTAAGTGGATCATTAGTTATATATAAACCTTGCCTTGCACTTATTGATTAAACAAACGAGCGAGAAAGGAATTATCTCTAAAGAAGAAGTGTCATTTGAAATAAGGCGGTAAGCGAGGCAGAAATAGCTTTTGCTAATTGGGATTTGGTGAAAGAAGAGTAATCTTGCTGTCGAGAAATTCGGCTTCGTTGCACTGCATTCGTTTTTTCAGATATTTACGGCCACCCCGTAGGGAGTAGAGGTATTTACGTTAACCTATTCTATTTTATCTGGCTTTCCACTTTAGGTTCGCCGCCTCTTTCTAAGAAATGAATGCATTAATAGAGTTCTAAGCTTTCGAAATACTTTGGCCCACACAAGAAACTTTGATCTTAACCATAACATATATAATGACAATAAACTTAAATTCAAGACCTTTCTAGGATATTTTCCCCAAATTCGATATGAAAATATTACAAATTTTTGAAAACACCTTCCAAACCTCCTCCTTTTCCAAATCATGATTCGCCCACTTAACACACAAGATTTGGCCATATGTGAGCATTTTAAAAATTCCCATTGACCTACCCTATTTCTCAAGGTGTAATACAAATCCCAATTGACCATGTGAAATCATTTTCTACCAAAGATATCRRCCCATAGAAAATTCCTTAGGGCCTTTTCCRTCCTCTATTATGCATTCATAGAAACAAATTAGCATGAATATGATAAACATGGATGGATGTAAGAACTTTAGTACAAACATGAAATTTGGCCACTCAAGGGTTAAGTGATCCATTTTGGATCTTTTCAACTCTCTAGAAAACCACCTCCAATGATCTTTTGTTGGATCTTAGAATGTATAGAGTACCTCAAGAAACTTAAAGATCTAGCCAATATAATAAATTATATATTGCACCTAACCTTAAATATTCCTTGGAGCTTGGAACTTTCTTTTTCTATAACATTGGGCTTTGTCCCTATGGATACTAGAGTTAGATGCAATGTAAAATGTATGTAGACAATCCATAGTGTTATTGAATGAGGTTTGTTATTCTAGAATGGTAAGGAATCAATTATAAACCAAGTTTTCATTGACAAATTATCCAACATTAGGTTTAAGTGAATAAATACCTTTGATAAGACCTTGGTTCACGTTACGATATCATATATGTTGATTCTCCAAACCATATAACTTAAGCACCGAGTATCAACTATCTACATAAAAATCCAACCAACAAATGATATAAATAGATTTTGGACTAAAGGAAAATACGTAGGTTCTACAGGAATTTTCAAACAATCGGTCATTGAAAGATAGGTATTAGGAACACCAATTGCAATAATTAGAAACAATATAATTCTAGTGGGGTAGCTTGAGTGGTTGAGTTTTTTGAGCTTCATACAAGAGGTCTCGGGGTCAATCCCTAGGCTATTTTCCTCTATTGAATGCCTTGCTAGATGACCCTACTGGATCAAGTGCCATAATCAATGTGGATGGGTTTACACTTGTTGGTGGGTATTTGTCAAAAAGCTGATAAAAAACCCTTTAACTTGATGGTTGTAGATAAATAAACAAATGAGTGGTTAAATTACCTAGAATTAAAACCTTAGATATATTCACATACCTTAAAATGCTAGTCCATTCAAGAAGTAAAATCCAAATGTATAAAAGAAATCCTACTTAACATGAACAAGGAAATAAAGAATGTGAAATTTTTCATCAACCCAATAAGATGGAAAAGTAAACAATACTTGATGAAGAAACTTGATGAAGGCAAATGGGCTCTAAAACCATTCCTTGGGATGTATCCTTCGCTTCCTTGGTGTGCTCCAACTCCAACCCTAGTTAACAAAGAAGGAAAATAGACTAGAATATGGAATCAAGAGAAAGAGGTTCTCAAGATTCTAGTGTCATTCCAACAACATAAACTTACTTAGATGGATTGATGTGTATGACTGACCTCAAGGGATCTATTGATAGTTGCATGGTGAACAACCATCTTGACATGGTATTCCTTAGAGTGGTTGAATATGACAAGATAAAAGATTAAAAATAACAGTTAGGGTTTGATATGGTCCACATGTAATTAACATCCCATCACAATAGCTCAAGTGCATTGATGGGAAAAAAATAACTAAAAATAGAATTTTAGGGGAAATTCTACTTTTTATCTTTTATGTGCATTGTCTGTGTATACTTGTTATGATTCCATCACTGAAATTAATAAAATAGCATTTAGAGTGATTATCTACACATAGTTTAAATAACCACATTCTATTATGAATGAAGACTTTGGTATTTGGTCCATATTCCTCAAATGCAAGCTACTACTATCCTATTTATGTTTAATATTTGCATGAATTTACTTTTTTGGATTTATAGTTGAAATTTAATAGATGTGTGAATATATTTTTTTTTCCATTTTTACTTTAAAAAATAGTATTTATTTTGAAAACATGCTTTGATTGCAATGTGGTTTAAAATATATGGGATTATAAGAGATTTACTTGTTAAACTAAAATATGTTTAAAATGTGTAAATATGTAATAATTGTCAATAGGATATATTCTAGCATGGATGGTTAAAGTGAGATGTTATTATCCTTCTCATCTTTAGAGGTTATGTTCTTGCTTGCGAGCAGATTTTCCTCCAAATGCACTCTAAATTCAATGAAATATAGACTTGCATGATGTAATATTAGAATGAAATATACTGACATAATGTGAAAACTTATTAGATTTTAGTTGATCCTTTGTTGAAAACCAATGCATTTTTTAGTTAGTTTTGCAATGCATTTTTCCTTGGTGTCATACCATTTTTGTGATGTTTGGATGTTATGAAGGTCAATGGAGGACATGATGATGATTTACAAGGGTGTGCTTGCATGAATTAGGGATATATTAAACCACGAAACAAAATGTAGGAGGGTTTTTTTAAATTAAATTGGACATTATTCCTCTTGTTCCATAGGAAAAAATGTTGATGTTGGTGGTATCATCGAGCGGGTATTTCCGCACAGGTCTATGTATCTATACATGTGGAAATCGTCCAAATCCTTCTATCCTTGAATTCACTTTAATTAAAAGAATTATCAAAGTAAAGCGCTTTAATTAATAAATTAATTAATTGAGTTATTTAAGTAAATGGTAAAATTTAGCATTTAATCTTAGCCATTGATCTCAAGTGAGGTGAAAAGTGATCTCAACCATAAATTCACTTTGGAGATTAGGTTTAAGATATAACTCAAGATTACAAAAGACTATGAATCAAGGAGATCTCAGATAGGTGGAGAAGGACTTCCATCAAGAGATCAAGTCAAGGAGAAGAGAGAATAAAAGCAACCACAAGTGGGTTTCAGCCGAGTGAAGCCGCCAGAAAGGTTCGTGTTATAAAAAGTTTTTTGTATATCCTTTGCAGTCATGTACGTGGGTCACAATGGAGATAGTCGCACATACGCAGGCATGCTTAAGAAAAGGCACATACACCTCAAAAAGCATGTAGATTAGGGTTGTACACTAGATCAGACTTTGCTAAGTTTGTCTACAATTGTATTTCTCTCAGTGAGTCATTATCCTTGTTACGAGATCCCTAATTTTTAGCATAATAAAATCATCTATGTACTAGTTTTCCTTCTAAGGTTTTTAGAGGACTATCTACCCACAAATATTAGTGTTTATGTGTACATAATTTGGTTTCTAGTTTTCCTTCTGATATCTTTATTGAGTTGAATATTCCAACAATGTATTTTTGTTTTTTGAGCTACTAATATCATATGCAGTAAGGAAATCACTAGATAACAAGATACCTAGGATTTGAGTAAGAGGTTTTCAACATGGTATCAAATCACATACTTTGAGAGGAGGCTAGATCTCAGATCCATAAAAATTGATATTATATCCATAATATCTACAGGACATCTTAGAAAATTCATAGCCATGAGGCAGAAATCAAAAGACAAATTTCAAAGAAACAATCATATTGAGGCAGAACTGGGGTTTTGTAGTTTTATGGAGTTGTGCACAGGTTGTAGAAGGAACATGTGCATACATATGCAGGTGTCTTTGGATACAGTAGTGTTAGCGTCAGAAGTCACTCCTAGATTGCTTGTAGGAGCAGAGCCTGACACCCATCAGTTTAATGTCACGATTTGTTTGAAAGGGGGTGATCAAATGGAAGCAAACTCAGAACAGTCGTCTCAACTCAGAAATTGGGCCAGGCATGCAAAAACGAGTGAGGTCTTGATAAACTCCAAACAGTGAGTTGTAATAAGGGTGAGTATATGGAAGACTTCATGAGAAGGGAGGAAGGATCTGCTATAGGCATCAAGCTTCTAACAGACGATGAGAGCAGGCATTTGGAAACAAGATCTTCTTACTTCCAAACATGGGAAACCAGAGAAACAACAATGCAACAATAAATCCTTTACCATAACAAACTGTATTAATTCAAGCGAATCATTCGATCATGAACTCTCCATCATAAGACGAAAACAGAGATGAAAAAGGGGAAACTTTTTTTCATAAACCAAGAAGTCTTAGACACAGATACATAACCAGGAATCTAGAATGGTCATGAAAACTTTACAGTCCGGAGCTTAGCTCTCGCATTGATAGATACAAAAAATGGCTAAAATGCCTTCATATACTCAAACTAACAATAGCAACAAGATCGAGACGTAGCATTGAAAGCTTTGCGTCTGCATGGCTTCTGACAACACGGAGCTGCAATCTTTGAACGGTCGTGCAACTTATGGCAGACGCGATCGATCTCCTGACAGTTTATTCAGCGAATCGACGTGCCTTTAATTCAATGCAGGACTTCCCATTATGGCAGAGACGATGTCTAACCACCACCAACCGCTTCAATAACTACTTCTTGGGATTGAAGACGACCTGGCCAACTCAGCATTTTGGGACATGGAAAACTCCTCATGCTGCCACCTGGAATAACTAAATATCTTGAAGGATGGGTATGGAGGCCAACATGGGAAGTGGGGTAAGGCTACGGAATGACGGGGCCACAACTACAAGGACGAAGAAAGAACGATGAGAGGCGATCAGAGGCGGTGGGAGAATAGACATGGTAGTCTTAACGTAGTGAGAGGCTGACATGGAGGGAAAGGGATACGTGGCGGGTGGTAAATGGATGATGAGACGAGGAAAAGGCCATATGGAAGCGTGAGAGAGGGGTGAATGGTGACACATGGCGGCAAGGGAAAGGCGGATAGGGAGATGTCATGATGAAAAAAGGGCCCATGCGGGTTAAAGACAAGGCAACTGAGAAGGTCGGGGCCGCGCCTGAGATTTTGATCCGGGCTCCTTGATCGTGGCCGTCGAAAAACTGCATCCACGATTCCGGACCCCCCCCCC
>JZKD02S1849741.1:592518-622288 GCA_000966675.3 Picea glauca | reverse complement strand
TTATCTCTCTCTTTTTATGTTATTTTGGTCATTTGGTGCATAACAAATGTCTAACCATGTTGTGCAACCAAATTAGTTACCATTCTAATTGTATTCCACTTCGTTGTTGGTGTAGACATTTATTCATAGTCTATGTCTTCCCTCTAAGCAAAACCCTTTGCCACAAGTCTTGTATACTTATCCACCTCACCATTTGCTTTATACTTAATTTGGTAAACCCATTTGCAGCTGATGGGTTTAACATATATTTGACAATTAAAAAAAATTACATGTTCCATTTGCAATAATTGAATCATATTCATCCAACATGGCTTGTTATCATTCTTTATTCCCCATTGCTTCCACAATTGTGGTTGGTTCAATAGAAGCATGAGTGATAAAGGCAAAATTTGATTGAGATGTAGTAGAACTCTTAGTTCTTCTTTATTTTTTCTTTCATTTGGGTGAACATCTTTGAGCAGTTGTGTGAACCATTTTGATCTATTGTATTATGCATATGGTGAAGTTTTTGCATTTGATCTATCATGTGTTGAAGAAGAATCGTCATCTGAAGAAGAATTGTCATCTAAAGAAGAGTTATCTAACTCTTGAACATTCATGTTGGGGGCTAAGTCTTTTTAAATCCAATTTGGTTTTTGTTGATGAATTGTTTTATCTCAAGTTACCTTTTTCTCCAACTAACTAAAAATATTATTAATATCTTCGGTAGTTTGACCTTCTATTTCATCAAAGACAACATCCTGACTCATAATGAATTTCCCACTAAATAACAACCGATGACCATTCTTCTAATATGAATATCCAATAAGCGTGCATTTCATACTACGATTTTCCAACTTAATCAATTTTTCTTTAGGAACTAAGGCTGAGCAAGTGGAGCCAAAAAACTCAAAAATGATTAACTGGGGGTTTAGTACCACACTAAGCTTCATATGGAGTGATTCCATCAAAGGCTCATGTGGGTGATCTAAGAAGAATGTTGTAAAATTTCATAACATGACCATGTCTCGTTCTACTTTAGATAAACTATAAAACTGAGAGCCACAACCAAATGTGGCAAAATCTAGATCTAAGTCCATTGTAGTGTAGCATTTGTTGATTGGTGATTTTTTAAGGGAGTTTATGAACCTGCCAGTGTGAATCCCTCATGCTTGGAAAGTCAAATAAAGCATAGAAATCTATAGTGGATGATCTATAAACTAACATAGATATTCCAATGGAATAGTTCGTCACAACGGATCTAATACAACACTGAAATCTTTACTATTAAGGTTAATTTCTCCTTTAGATCTCAAAATATTTAGTTATTGATCTTTTGCTAATGCATAAAGTAGATAAAATACGAAAAATAAATAACAATCAAATACAATCACACCATCCCTAAATAACACAAGATATGACCTGGATCTGCAAATTGTTGTGGATATTCCACTGGAATAGTTCGTCACAACATATCTAATAAAATACTAAAATCTTTGCTATTGAGGTTAATTTATCCTTTAGATCTCATAATATTTAGTTATTGATCTTTTGCTTATGCATGAAATAGATAAAATACGAAAAATAGAGAACAATAAAATGCAATCACACCATCCACAAATAACACAAGATATGACCTAGGGAACCTAATTAGGGAGAAAACCCAACTAGAAGGCGAGGTTGCTCTATTATCTTTTCTCTAGTATGGAAATAATGCAAGTATAAAGAAAGAGACACTTTTGCCTTTGACAATGTGGCCTATATGGCTGCTACATAATCTCTCCTCCTCTATTATGTCATAGAATACCACTCTCAGATGTTTTTCTCAGCTATGGAACAAGATATAATGCAAAAGAATAGAACCCATTCTCCTCCTAGTTGCCTAGTATTTAACATAGCCCGATAGCCATCTAGGGGTAGATTTTTTATTTCCTCAACCCTCAATTGTGATAGGGTTTTGGACCTTCTAGAATATTCTTAAAATTACATATGTGGCTAGCCCCATATGCATGAGTAACGAGGGTTGATGTCGCATCCTCTCATACCATGGTGGTCAACACGGTAGGTCAACTTGTGAGAGGCATAACTTTTGCATACGAGCTCTGATTGACACAATTTTTCACCTTTGGAAAGGTATGGATGGATAGAATGGTGTCACAGAGCCCGAATTATGTTGGGAAAGTTTTAACCCCAAAAAATTTCGTTTGATGTCTCAAAATGGCCCCGGAAGGTTCCAAACCCCAATCCTCCAAACTAGGACCTGCCACTAAAATGGCCCTGCAAGCTAATTCCTTCAATTTGTTTCACCTTGAAAGGATCAAGATAGATGACAAACAATATAATGATCCAATCTAGATCATACCTCCCCATTTAAGGAGAGTTTTAGTGATCTGGATTATTTTCAGCACTAAATGAGAGAGGAGATATAATAAAGAAATGCACAGAGATATCATGGATATCCAATAATATAACAAAAATATATCAGAGATGCAACCATAAACACAGAGATACAGTAATACACAATTTCTATCAATGAAAGAAATGTACAGAGACTGTAAAAAATACAGAGTGAAAGACTCGCTAGAATGGTGGCAGATTATCTCTAAGCCTGATTTTATGAGCAGAACGAAATGAATGCAGATTATTAACAGGTGCTTAACACAAAATAACAGAGATACAGTAAAATTGGTTTTCTATTCAATAACGAAATAAGTTGAAATTATAAAATGCAGCGCAAACAAGCTCGCTGGAATGGCGGCGGCTTATCTCTGAGAAGAGATGTGACAGTTGCACGCATTCGCAAGAAGATGATTACAATGAGGCTCTGAAGGCCTTTTTACAATAAGCAGGGATGCCAAAATCCCTAGACATCCAAAAACCTAACCCTAGGAGATGAAGCGTCGAAATTCATGTGGGCCCCGTCTGGGTAAGTTAGTACATCAACTTCCCGGGGTCGTAACTTTTGCATATGATCTTCGTTTTAGGCGTATGATAGCCCGTTGGAAAGGTATTGTCAAGGAGATTCATTTTAGGCACAATATTGAAGGAACTTACATATTGCCAACATGTTTTCCCAAAAAAAAAATCGTTTATGGCCTCAAAATGGCCCCGAAAGTTAAAACCTGCTAAAAATAGTAAGTTACCAAAATTGCGAGAAAATCGTTTTAAGCCATTTGGAAAAGGTGGGTGGCCACTGATATCCACCTGGATCATTTGGTCCCCAAAATCTTTACTAAATGAGGTGAGGAATTTTTTCCTCTATCTTCTCCCTGGAGTACCACTTTGTTTTGCCTCGAAGTTGTCCTTTCAACCCAATCTGCCAAAGTTCATGCTACCCATGTCTTGTAGCAATGGACCGCTTCTGCAAAACTATGTCCTTTATCAACTCTGGTTGAGCATCTGGTGCTAAGTCCTCTATGGAAGGTAGGACCTGCTCCTTGAGAATCTTCTTAAAATCACATATGTTGCTAGCCCCATATGCATGAGTAACGGGGGATGATGTGGCATCCTCTCGTACCATGGTGGTCAACACGATAGGTCAACTTGTGAGAGGTATAACTTTTGCATACGAGCTCTAATTGACACATTTTTTTCCCGTTGGAAAGGTATCGATGTGTAGAATAACATCAGAGGGCTTGACTTATGCTAGGAAAGTTTTAACCCCAAAAAATGTTGTTTGATGACTCAAAATGGCCCCGGAAGGTTGTAATGTCCCCATTTTGGGACATTATTACGTTACAGAGTGTTATCCCTAACATAGTAGCCAGATAGGGGTGACAACGAGTTCGGGAGATATTGAGGGGTTTTATTGGGCCCGACTTGCATCGTTCATCATATTTCATCATCAGGATCCATTCTGCATAGCTTGGCTTTGATTCTATTGCATTCTGACGATTTTCGTAATTTTGAGTTATTATGGGTCATATTTTAATTAAATTCACTAAGAAAGTCATAATGGGCATATTACTTAGAGAAACCTCTTAGTGTAATAGCTCATCGGAATCGGGAGGAAAAGCACTACAGGATAAGATGATAGTGACTTTCAATGGCCAGAGAAGCCATAAGGATGGATAAATCACTTTTTAGAGTTAAAATGGTTAGTTAATTAATTAAGTGAATTAATCAAGAAATAATAAAATAAAGAAAAATTCACTTGGAGAGAAAAGGTGAATAGCGGAGGTATAAAGGAGAGATAGGGGCCTCTATTCTCTCATTATGTTGATTGATTATTTTGTATTCGGCCTCTTGGCTTAGAGAGCTCTTAGAGCTTGGGGTTTTAAGGGTTTTGGTGACAAACCCTAGGATTGGTTTCGGTGTTGCAACGATACACCCTAGCTAGTCGTTTTGTGGGAAGAGATCACTTTGATCTCTTCATTGTTCTTCATTGCAGAGATTATACTTCTAGTTGGTAGCGAAGTGTTCGAGTTGTGGCTAAGATTTTAGGGTGTGGGGCAAATTATTTAGTGGAGGACACACTCTTTGTATACCATCTACATATCTAATCCAGATCTTATATGCTATCGTGAGGGCATGAAGCATACTCACTAGAGAAACTCTTTTTGGGATATTTGAGTCCATTCTACCAGAAAAATTGTCTGCACTTCAGCCTGGGCGATTTTAGGGAGAGCAGGGCGAATTGGTGGTTGGTGTGGCACATTACAGTGGCAGTTTTTATTCTACTTTGAGAAGATACTTATTCCCTGTAGTTGGGCGACTTCCTACATTAGTAGAGTGGCAAATTACCTTGGGAAATTGCAGCAAAATTATCTATATTGTGACAACATATCGTGGGCATGAGACAAGGACGTTAATCCTCATCTTGGAACCCTTAGTTCGTGTGAACAAATTCATTGTTCGAAACAGCCAGCTCATGGGTTATCTTGGAGGGATTAATGTTGTTAGTTTTACTTGCTTGGGAGCCATTTCAACAGTCCAATACAACCATCATATCTTTGTGTTCATTTCTGGAAATTACCTTGGTAGTCACTATTCTATTATATAAATAAAGTCAAGGATTATAAAGGTATTTTGGTGCATTCTTGATTTATCTCTTAGTGTCTTTCCTATGATGCATTCTTGTTTATTCATGACAAATTATATGATGTCTTAAACAATCAAATACATCATAAATATATGTATAAATGCAATCTACAACAAGAGCACATAAATTGTTTGACATAATGATTCAATGAGAAATGTTAATATAAACATACCAAAACTCATATAGATATAACAATAGACCTTGATGAAGTTATAAGTAGGTAGAGACCTCTTCAAATGACTCCCTAAACACTACAGAAACCTTCCATGAAGTCGGCACAACCGGAAGAGACCATTAGGCAAGGAAACTAAGTCACTCATCTAACTGTTTGACGAAATTTCCCAAAGAAGATATGCAGACTTCTTCATCAATTTAATTGGGAATCTTACAGTGGTATCAGAGCATGGTCCTCTGCAGCTGTGAGGTTTTGAAGGGAAGCATTGAAAACAGATACATGAGAAAGATGGAAAATCAGTTGGAACAACAAGTGTTTGAGGTGGGAATGAGGTTATAGTGACTCCCTCACTTCAAAAACACTCTTCTTGATATTCTCAAGCAAGCATCAGAAATTTTATCTAAGGTGGGTCCTTCACAGGTTATGTTGGATGCAATACACCCATTAAGGGAAGCTCTAGTTATGTCAAATTTGTTGAGACATCAATATGGGGAGGTGTCACTTAAGTTGGCCATGTGTATAAGTGAGATCGCTAGAATCATAGCACCAAATGCTCCATACAAGAGATACACCTTCCAACTTATTATTACTATTTTCCGAGGGTTGGATGATATAGCTAGTCCCTTGTTTGGAGAGAGGGTTACCATTATGGAAACAGTGGCCAAGATTGAGTCATGTGTTTTGATGCTAGACATTAAGTGTGTTGATTTGATCCTTGAGATGTTTCACATTTTCCTCTTTGTTGTTAGTGGAGATCGTCCATAAAATGTGTTAACATCTATGCAAGACATTATGACTTGTATTTTGGACGAGAGTGATGATATTCCAGAGCGGCCGGTATCACTTATACTAGCATCCTTGGGGAGAGAAAAGGAGGAGGTTTCTTTGGCTAGACATAGACTTGCTATGAATGTAGTGGAGCTATGTGAAAATAAGCTTCAGCCATATGTGACTATATCATCTGGTGACACTAGCACGTGGGATGAACAGGATGATAGCAGGACAATGCATGAGGAGGAGTTGACATCTTCATCCTGTACAACGAATTGTGATGATCTGGGTGTGAGTACACCTAGGTGCGATGAGGCATTGACACCAGATGAGTCACCTTTGGAGACTGATATTATTTTGCAGGAGGTGCACATGACTAAGGATCGGAGTAGCACAACGAATACAAGGGAGCATTCTTATGGAGAGTCACACCATTTGGCAATGCAATTGAAGGTTAGTGAGGATATGATCATTGTAGCTATGGGACACTTTGATGCTACACATGCATTGGTGGCAGATTATTGTTGGAGGGCATCGATGGCACAAGATAGTTCAGATGGGGACTTGTCATTGATGACTTCCATACGCTCAGGGAGAGAGTGACTGTGATGAGGGATGACTACTAGCAGTTTTCGATGGATAGGGATTACCTATTGGAGGTTGGTGAGATGTATCACAGGGCATTGAGGGAGCAGGAGGTTGAGGTGGACTGACTCACTCATGAGTTGGTGAGCACATGGAGATTCTTGGAAGGCACACAGATAGCCCTTTGAGAAACAAGGTCCAAATTAGAGGAGCTCCTTGAGGAGACTAGTTAGATATCCACTACATCTATCTCAGTAGAGAGTCTGACATATCATTCAGCCACATTGCTAGAGGGTGTTGGTGTTTTAGCAATAGAGCACCAGTTGATGGAGGAGCATGAGGAGTACCCAAGATCATTGATGAGTATGGAGACATATGATCAGGAGACGCAGGAGGATGTCCATGGGTCATAGGGACCACTCTTCACGAGGGATTTTGAGACAGTTCATCATACAGATGCTCATGGGGATTCCAGAGCCAGTGATAGTTATGAGGACACTTCCATTTGTGTTCCAGGATTGACTGACCTTCATATAGAGGTTGAACCAGTAGTACACCCAGGATCCATGAGGTTGCAGGAGTATACAAAAGATTACATGAGTATGCAAGGACATACAGTGATGAGTGGTAGTTCAAAGAGACATACAGAGGTGTACAGTGGGATTCGGGGGGACGCACTAGATTGCAGGGAGGAGATGTACTTCGTAGAGCATGGATATTCCTCTCTCTTGCAGCAGTATACATATATGGGAGATCACCTTCACAGTATCAGTAGTAGTGATGATGGATGGAGAGTAATTGAGTCGTAGATTGTGGAGATACCTATTGTTGTACCTGATGGTTGGTGTTCAATGATGAGTATAAGTGATTATTTACCATGGGTGTCAGTGGACAAGCTTTTGGTCAAGACCTTGGGATTGACCAAAGCATATGATACTTTCCAATCCTACAGTTGGTTGCATATATTTATGATAGCCTTTCTCGATACTTTCAACATTGACAACATCACAGGGGTAGATAGACAATCGCAGGGGACATGGAGATTTGGTAGGTTGAGACCACCTGATAGGAGTGTCTTTATTGCATACAACGGGATAGGGGTGGATCATCAGAGACAGACAGTTGAGGCCTTGGGCATGATGGAGAGTATCTTAGGCCATGGGATAGAGGATATCTCAGAGGTTGATACATATTCATATTCTCATTGGGATGAGGATGGAGGGATTTCAACAGTTACCAGTAGGGCACATCAACAGTTAGTGGGGATTGGAAATGATGGACTTCCAAATTTGACATGGGATCTGGGAGTCCATTTGGTCAGTAGTTTGCTTCATATTATGAGGATCCATGAGTGGAGGATTCATTATGTACACTTTGAGAAGACAATCATGATTAGAGTAGTGCAGCGTCAGCATGATGGTCCCTGTCAGATACTAGCATGGGACCCTGGGATTATAGGGCTGGGAATTCCATTGACTAGTGGAGACAAGTGGATCTTTCCAGGGGGGAAGTCACTTTGACTTTCTAATGAGCTTCAGTATTGGGGGGAGCACGTCACTTGTTGGTGATTCGTTGAGGTCTTGTAGTACCTCACTATGACAACAACATGTTCATTCGATGGAGATCGTGTTGGGGTTGGTACGGTCTTGGAGGACAGACTCATTTCGGGTTGAGATTGTGTGTTATTTGCAGGAGACTCATGGTATTGATATATTACATGACTATATTTCACGAGGCGCATTGTTGTTCACATTTTGATATGGGATCCAGGGATTGGAGTGCTTAGTAGTTTAGTGTTTGATGGAGTTGAGTTTTGAGTAGAGTGGTTGCTAGGGGAGTTGACTGAGATTCTTTGGCCATTGATCATTCTACTCATCAGGAGCATGTGGGTGTCATGTGTGGTGAGCACTTGGAGAGGCCACATCTTGAGGGGAGTCTACCTTGTGTCACATAGGTGGATATGGGACCCCGGTATCATATGTAGTTGGATTCAGTTATTGCTTGAGCACAAGCAATATTTCGGCAGGGAGGACTGTAATGTCCCCATTTTGGGACATTATTACGTTACAGAGTGTTATGCCTAACAGAGTAGCCAGATAGGGGTGACAGCGAGTTCGGGAGATATTGAGGGGTTTTATTAGGCCCGACTTGCATTGTTCATCATATTTCATCATCAGGTTCCATTCCGCATAGCTTGTCTTTGGTTCTGTTGCATTCTGACAATTTCTGTAATTTTGAGTTATTATGGGTCATATTTTAATTAAATTCACTAAGAAGGTCATAATGGGCATATTACTTGGAGAAACCTCTTAGTGTAATGGCTCATCGGAATCGGGAGAAATAGAACTACAAGATAAGATGATGAGAAGTGACTTTTAGTGGCCAGAGAAGACATAAGGATGGATAAATCACTTTTTAGAGTTAAAATGGTTAATTAATTAATTAAGTGATTTAATCAAGGAATAATAAAATAAATAAAAAGTCACTTGGAGAGAAAAGGTGAAGAGAGGGGGGTTTAAAAGAGACATAGGGGCCTCTATTATCTCATTATGTTGATTGATTATTTTGTGTTCGGCCTCTTCGCTTGGAGAGCTCTTAGAGCTTTGGGGTTTTGAGGGTTTTGGTGACAAACCCTAGGATTGGTTTCGGTGTTGCAACGATACACCCCAACTAGTCATTTTTTGGGAAGAGATCACTTTGATCTCTTCATTGTTCTTCATTGAAGAGATTATACTTCTAGTTGGCAATGAAGTGTTCGAGTTGTGGCTGAGATTTTAGGGTGTGGGGAAATTTATTTAGTGGAGGACGCACTCTTTGTATGCCATCTACACATTTGAGCTAAATCTTATATGCTATCATGGGGGCGTGAAGCATACTCACTAGGGAAAATCTTTGTGGCATATTTGAGTCCATTCTACCAGAAAAACTGTATGCACTTCATCCTGGGTGATTTTAGGGAGAGCAGGGCGAATTGGTGGTTGGTGTGGCACATTACAGTGGCAGTTTTTATTCTACTTTGAGAAGAGACTTATTCCCTATAGTTGGGCGACTTCATACATTAGTAGAGTGACAAATTCCCTTGGGAAATTGCAGCAAAATTATTTATATTGTGACAGTAGATCGTGGGCATGAGAAAAGGGCATTCATCCTCATCTTGGAACCCTTCGTTCGTGTGAACAAATTCATTGTTCGGAACATCCAGCTCATGGGTTATCTTGGAGGGGTTAATGTTGTTCATTTTACTTGCTTGGGAGCCATTTCAGCAGTCCAATACAGCCATCATATCTCTGTGTTCATTTCTGGAAATTAACTTGGCAGTCACTCTTCTATTATATAAATAAAGTCAAGGATTATAAAGGTATTTTGTTGATCTCTTTGTGTCTTTCCTATGATGCATTCTTGTGTATTCATGACAAATTATATGTTGTCTTAAACAATCAAATACATCATAAATATATGTATAAATGCAATCTACAGCAAGAGAACACAAATTGTTTGACATAATGATTAAATGAGAAATGCTAATATAAACATACCATAACTCATATAGATATAACAACAGACCTTGATGAAGTTATAAGGAGGTAGAGACCTCTTCAAATGACTCCCTAAACACTACAGAAACCTTCCATGAAGTCGGCACAGCTGGAAGAGACCATTAGGCAAGGAAACAAAGTCACTCATCTAATTGTTTGATGAAATTTCCCAAAGAAGATATGCAGACTTCTGCATCAATTTAATTGGGAATCTTACAAAGGTTCCAGACCCCAATCTTCCAAACTAGGACCTGCCACTAAAATGGCCCTGCAAGTTGATTCCTCCATTTTTTTTCACCTTGAAAGGATCAAGATAGATGACAAACAATATAATGATCCAATCTGGATCATACCTCCCCATTTAGGGAGGCTTTTGGTCCCCAAAATCTTTACTGAACGAGATGAGGAAATTTTTCCTCTATCTTCTCCCTAGAGTACCACTTTGCTTTGCCTCGAAGTTGTCCTTTCAACCCAATCTACCAAAGGTCATGCTACCCTTGTCTTGTAGCTCTGGATCGCTTCTGCAAAATTGTGTCCTTTGTCAACTCTGCCTGAGCATCTGGTGTTAAGTTCTCTATGGAATGTAGGATTTGCTCCTTCTCCTGATCCAATGTGGAAGGCTCATAGAGTTTGGGATTCTCCACATTCACTACTAAGTAAATGCGCATGTATGGGGGTAGACTAACTTTGTAGGCGTTATCTCCCACCTTTTATAATACCTCAAAAGGACCATATTCAAGAGCCTTGATCTTCTTACAAGGACCCTGTAGCCTTTCCTTATTTAGTTGTAACCATACTCAGTCTCCCACTCTAAATGTTCTCTTTGTTTTGTGTTGGTCATGCCTAGCCTTTTAGTTTTCCCGTGACTTCTTCATCGTCTCTTGTACTTGCAAATGGATATGCCTAATATTCTCATCAAATTGTTTTGCTTTTAATGCATCTCCTGTGAGGTCCTCCCTCACTCCTCTTTGTTGCCCATATACAACATCTAAGGGTGACGGTGGAAAATACTGAAAGCAAGTTTCGGAAGGTGACTTACCAGTAGAAGTGTGGACTTCTCTAATGTAAGAGTGTTGTATATAAATCAAATTTTCATCCCAGGTCTTTGGATGCTTCTGATTGTAGTCCCTCAAAAGATGCACCAAAGTCTTGTTGTCTACTTCTGTCTACCCATCTAATTGTGGATGGAATGTTGTAGATCTCTTCAACTTAGTGTCCATATTCTCCCACAATGTAGTCCAAAATGCACTGAGAACTCTAGTATCCCTATTTGAGATGATTCTCCTTGGTATCCCAAAGTGCACCCAGACATGTTCAAAGAACAAGTTTGTTGCTTCTTGACCCTTGATGGTCTGTTTACAAGGCATGCGAATGCACATTTTTCTAAATCTATCAACTACCACAAATAAATAGTCATGTCCCTTCTGTTTGGTCGGTAAACCTCCCTCAAAATCCATGGAAATTATCTCCCAAGGTCAAGTGGGTACAGGTAAGGGGTGGCATAGACCTTGCTTCCTGTTACTAGGATCTTTTGTACACCAAAGTATACATCCTTTAATATATTGTGCTACATCTTCTTGCATTTTGGGCTAGTACATATAACTTTGTAAATTGGCAATTGTCTTTCCAACACTAAAATGTCTTGCAACCTTTGAGGTGTGAGCCTCTCTGATGAGATGCAATCGTTCACCTTTAGGGACATAGAGCTTGTCAAGCTTGTAGAGTAAACGATTCTGGAAATGATAGTCCACCTTTCCGTCACCTTCTTCTATACGAATTTGGCCCTATAGTTGTTGAAACACCTCCTTGAAATCCTCGTCTTTTGTGTATGCCTCTTTGTATGCATCATGGGTAAAAGGATCCATGTGCATCAGTGATCCGAAAAGATCTTTTAATGATTGTGGTTGAGTTATTGATTGCATGTGTTAATTAACCATTTATGAAGTTGAATGAAAGAGGATGAATTTAATGAAGAAACATAGCAGCCATAAGACAATATATAGATCTCAACTGAATCAATAAGAACAACAAACCATAACAAGAGAAGTGATAACGGAGTTCGGCACAAAATTGGCTACGTCTCCGGGCCTTTGTCTCAGTGAGGGAGGCTTCTCTATTAATTCTTCAATGCTTGCAAAGTACAACAAAAGTACATCAAATGGATCTCATACTGGTTTCAATATGTTCTGATCAACCTCAAAAATCTAACACAACTGACGGCACTGAAAAAGACTAAGTGTAGCTCCCAGAAATGGCCCGCAAACGTCTACTCCTCAACAACTTCCCTGCATAAAAATGGCTTTGGTTTGGCTTTGCTTCAACATAAATCTGATATGACTCTCCTCCATGGCCTCAACCAGGCCTGGTTTTTATAGATCTGAAGTTGGTTATCCTTCCCCAACTTCCTCCCAAAATCTGGGCTCAAAAAAAGCCCAATATCTCCCAATAATGGCCAAATCCTCCATTAACATGCCTGAAAATCAATAAAAAATCCCAAAACTATGCAATAAAACCCACTCTGTAACAAAAATTCAATAATACACAGAGCAGCCCCCTAAATCAGGCACGCGCCCTCAAATAGTGGTCACATGCATCTAAAATTGGCCAAGCGCTGACCCTTAACATTCGCTAACCCCGAGTTATATGGCGCGTTCCATGGGACCGTTGGTCCACAACAAAACTCTGCACGCCTTTTGGTGGATAAACTCCTGGATATATGGCAAGTTACAAGCGACCACAGGTTGGGGCTTAGCCCCAACCCCCTCCCTTTTGCACCCTTAACAATATAGTCAACATATATATTAATATGTGGGCTTATATAAACAAGGCATATACATGGCGCGTTGGTGTTAGGGCACTTTGTCAAGGCGCTTGGGCTTGGTGGTGGTCGTGGGTTCAAAACCCATGAACCCCAAAACAATTTTTTAACTTGCCACACGTTTGATGACTGGGTGCCATGTGGTTGCCCATGCCTGGGCCACATGGCACCACCTCATTTGCCCGAAAATTGACAGGTGTCACATGCCACGTGTCCAAATCTGATTTGATCTGTCATCTACCCAGTCAACTGCTGCCACATGTCTCTTCCACATCAGCATCATGAGGTGTCTTTGGTGATGTCATGCTAACGTTAGCATTGACTTTTTGCCAGTCCTTTGACTTTTTAGCTGTTTGAGAAAACGATCAAAGTGCGATAACTCTCACATATGGAGCTCGTTTGAGAAAGTAAATATATGGCCAAAATCAGCGCGACAATCCGGTCACAATGGAATTGGTTTCATCTGATTCCGAGAACTTTCATTTTTGAGCCTTTTCTGGACCTGGAAGCCTTCTGGATCCGATTCTGGATCAATCAAAGTTCCCAACGTTGTACTCTTGGATGTGGGTGTTCATGAATGCATGTTTTCCAATTGTGTTACCCTTCTTATACTTCATGACTAGATGAAATTGTTGTAAAAACCCCATCCACTTGTAATGCTTGGTTTGTTTTAGTTTACTATGGGCTTGCAAATATTATAGTGGTTGTTAATCTATGTGGATGATGGTCTCTTTTCCCATCATATAGTGCTTCCACTTTTTGACAACTTGTACCAAGGCATAGAGCTCCTTGTCATAGGTAGAGTAGTTGAGAACCGCCCCATGAAACACTTCATAATGATAGCATATGGGCCTTCCTCCCTCCATCAAAATTGCTCCCATGGCATACCCACTTGCATTTGTCTCCACTTCGAAGGGCTTCTACAAGTTTGGTAGTGCAAGAACTGGTACTTGACTGGTCTTTCTTTTCAGCTCATCAAAGGCCTTTTGTTGATTCTTCCCCCACTTGAAACTCTTACCATTGGTTGTTATGGCGTGGACTGGTGCAACTATTGCTAAAAATGAAGTTATGAACTTCCACAAGTATTGTGTTGCCCCAAAAAGACTCCTAGCTTCAATGACATTTATAGGAACTACCCATTTCATGATGGCCTCCATCTTTCCAGGATCTATCTTGAGCTCCCTTCCACCGATCACATACCCAAAATATACCAAAGATTGTTGAGAAAACTTGCATTTCTTGAGATTGGCCAGCAGTTGGTGCTTCTTCATAGTCTCTAACACCTGCATAAGATATGAGATGTGCTCCAACTCCCATATAACACTATAAAATAGTATATCATCCAAATGTACAATAACAAATGAATATAGATAAGGGCGTAAAATATCATTCATTAGTCTCATAAATGTAGTCGGCGCATTGCATAAACCAAATGGCATAACCAACCACTCATAAAAACCTTTCCTTGTCTTGAAGGTAGTCTTCTAGGTATCTTCTTTGAATCATACATGGTGATATCCTGATTTCAAATCCAGCTTAGTGAAGTACTTGACATGTTGTAGTTGGTCCAACATATCATTGATCCTTGGCAGAGGGTATCGATTCTTCAGTGTAATCTTGTTCAATGCCCTGTAATCGATACACATTCTCCAAATCCCATCCTTCTTGGGAACAATTATTATGGGTGACCCACAAGGTGCGGTACTTGGTCAAATTACACCCCGATCCAACAATTGTTGCAACTGCTTCTTCACTTCATTCGCTTCTAGAACAGATTGTTTATACAACCCAATATTTGGCAATGGGGAGTCTAGTAATCACTGTATTTCATGCTCCACATCCCTCTTGGGTGGTAGCCCTTTAGGTTCCTTGAACACTCCTCTGTATTCTTGTAGCAACTCCTCCAACTGATGTTTCTGCTCTTTAGTACACCCCTGCAAGGATTCCTTCACTCTATTTGACTCATCATCAAAATGATTTTCTCTTAAGAAAAACAAAACATATTTCTTACTATAACTAATCAACTTCTTGGCTTGGTTGGCACTTACTAGTGAGATATTTGACTTACCTTTATGTGCATTAATTATTTAGGACTTCCCATCCTTGATCAGTTAGTATTGGTTGGTTCTTTGGGCGAAGATTGCATCCCACATATACATACAGGGTCTTCCAAACACTACTCCACACACATTAAGGGGTACTACGTCCAATTCCACTTCATCAATTAAATCAAAACTTACAACAAATTTAATCTTAGACTGTTTCGTTACCTTTATCTTTGCATCCTTGTTTACCCAACCCAATGGATAGGGGCTAGGATGATCGTGAACTTCCAATCCAAGCTTGTTGACCATATCCATTTCTATGAGATTAACTTGTGAACCAGAGTCGAAGAGAGCATCTATCTTGGTCTTCTTGACTTGAATATTAATGTGGAAGAGCTTGGTCATCTCCTTCTCTTCTTGGTGATGAAGGATACTCAGATTCACCTCCTTCTGCACAGATGTTCAGACAATATTGTCATCTACGTCCAAGCTACTTTCAACCTCATTGCTTGAATATGTGGTTAGAAGGTTCTTTTTCTTTTCATCCTTCTTGCGGTTCTTTGGGTTCAACATTGGACGTAGTTTCCAACATTTTTCCTTGGTGTGGCCATCATTGTTGCAATGATTGCAATGGTTGTTGGGATATTTACTCTGTTGTGAAGTGGTCGTTGTCTTCTTATCTTTTCCCCCTTCACGCTTCTTCTTCCCCTCCTTGGAAGCTTCCTGGTGCTTTTTCTGCTTTGACCCACTTGGTTGCCCTTCTTTTGGCCTATGTTTTCTAGGTATTGTGCCTGTACATATGTCTCATTCACTATCCTTGGCTTGAAGAGCACCACCTTCTTTTGTAGATGACTGTGTAAACCCCCCAAATACTTGAGGAGTACATTTGGGTTATTGGGAGAGATACCCAACATGATGGCCATATTTTTGAAGTCGGTGGTGTAATCATGTACACTCTGCCCTTACCTCTACATGAAGTAGTTCCACTAGATACATTGGTCATCTAGATACCCGATAGGGTAGAATTAAGACTTGATGAGGGTTTTGAGGTCCTCCCACCTGGTTATTAGTGGATCACCCTCCAACCTAAGTGTTTGTGTATGGTTTCCCCACCAGGTTAAAGCATGGCCCTCTAACTTCAATCTAGCAAATGAAATATTATGTTGTTCATCTACATGGTGAACGCTAAAATAAACTTCTAGTTGTTGCAACCATTGATTCAGTTTTAATGAATTGATCTCACCTTGGTATGAATTTATGTCCACTTTCGCTTCCATCTTGAATAGGGACTGTGAAGAGTTCAAGACACTCAAACTCGGCTACTCTTTCTTGGATCCTTTCATTGACTCGTTTCCCAAGTCTTCCCAATCTTTCGAATTCCCCTCCAATCTATTCTTTGAGTTAGAGCCTTCATCATCTCCGAACGATTTGAGATTTCTTACTAGAGTCGCCATGAGGAGGTTCATATTGTGATTGATGTCAGCAACTTGCACTTCCAACCTCTCAAATCTTTCTTCTGCTGGATCTCAGGGATTGTTATGAATAGATTCGTTTGCCATGGCTAGGGTTTCTACGACTTCTCTTTAAGTCGATTCCTGGATCCTGCAACTTCGCAGAAATACCCAAAAGAAAAACTAGCTCTGATACCAATATGATTTGTAAATTGTTGTGATATTCCACTAGAAAGGTTCATCACAATATATCTAATGAAATACTGAAATATTTACTATTAATGTTAATTTATCCTTTAGATCTCAAAATAATTAGTTATTGGTCTTCTGCTTATGCATGAAATAGATAAAATACGAAAAATAGAGAATAATAAAATACAATCACACCATCCACAAATAACACGAGATATGACCTAGGAAACCCAATATAGGAGAAAAACCTGCTAGAAGGTGAGGCTTCTCTGCTCTCTTTTCTCTAGTATGGAAATAATGCAAGTACAAAAAAAAATGCACTCTTTGTGGAATTGCTTTTGAATCTGTGGCATGCATGGTTGCTACATAATCTCTTCTCCTCTGTTATGCTCATGGAATTCTACTCTCATGTGTTTTTCTTAGCTATGGAACAAGATACAATGCAAAAGAATGGAACCCCTTCTCCTCCTAGTGGCTCAGTATTTAACATAGCTCGATGCCATCTAGGGGTAGGTTTTTGACTTCCTCAACCCTCATTTGTGATAGGGGTTTGGACCTTATAGAATATTCTTGAAATTACATACGTGGCTAGTCCCATATGCATGAGTAATGGGGGCTGACATGGAATCCTCTCGTACCATGGTGGTCAACACAGTAGGTCAACTTGTGGGAGGCATAACTTTTGCATGCTAGCTCCAATTGACGTGATTTTTGCACCGTTGGAAAGGTCTTGATGTGTAGAATAGTTCCACAGGAGTCGAAGCTAGGTTAGGAAAGTTTTAACCCCCATAAATTTCATTTGATGCCTCAAAATGGCCTAAAAAGGTTTTGGACACCAATTTTCCAAACTAGAACCTGCCACTAAAATGGCTCTTTAAGTCAATTCCTCCAATTTTTTCCACTCTAAAAGGATCGAGATAGATGAAAAACGGTATAATGATCCAATCTGGATCGATGGATATTTCAAAATCACATGCTTAAGATTAAGAATATCATTTACTCGACTCTCCATATGTATATTATCAGAAATATCATCGATTCATTAAAGCTTCTACACATGATAACTGATGTTTTGCAACTTTTAATTCAAGAGGGGGATTTCCCCCAACTTATTTTAACTAGAGGTTAAGCTATTGAATGCTCTTATCAGTGAACATTATTGCAATTCAACTATTTTGGACTTCAAATCGTTGTAAATTTGTCCAACTTTTTGAATATCATGGATGAACAAGTGATCACACTTGAAGACATGTCTCCATTTTCTTCAAACTCCAACACCATTGTTGTTTATTCTTTGGGCCAATATATCATCCTTGTGAGAAATGAATTGCAAGACATATTTGCACAACTGGTCTTTATAATACTTATGCAGTTATTCTAATATGAAAACATATCAATGTCTCACAATTTGTCAAAATAGATGCGATTGTAGTAGGCAGGTGAAATTTTCAAGTCTGATTTTTATGAGGATCAAAATAATAAGTTGTGGATGGAAAATATGGATGAAATTGTAGGAGATTTAGATTAGGAGGATAACAATCTAGAGATCGTGGGTGGGAATTCAAATCTAACCTCCTCATTTCGCTATTTTGGGGTTTTGAAACATTTCATTTAGATTTAGGGATGTATTGTTTAAAAAATGACACCTAAGTTGGATTGGTGGGAAATTATTTTTAGATTTACAATAAATATCAAACCATTTTCAAAATAAGGAGGAACCAACAAAAACTTGGATTCAAATAAACTCATATTTTGATGTTGATACCAATAGATCCTATAAAAAAAATTTAAACAAAACTTATGGAAAAGTAGATCTAGAATCCAAATAAGCATATCTGAAAATAATGATCAATATTTTATAATTGAAAATCTATTCTCTTGTTTTTAAATAACAAAAGAAATATCTCCTTGAAGAAGTTCATTTGTTTGACAAAGAAATCCTAGCTTGAGATTTGTAGTCTTTTTTTTTTAAACGATTCATTTACCATGACCTTCTCATCACCATAGCCTTCACATTACCATGGTTTTGATACCATGTTAATGTCCACCAAATGTCCTCACACACAATTTTATTAATCATGAAAAATAATTACATAATAGATGAGAGGCATAGTGTAAATAATCTTTGTGGCCTTATCTCAACATGTCACGTGTCATTGACCAATAATGCAAGGATAATCACTATGACAAAGATGTGACAAGGACAATCTGTTATCACATGAACTTGTCAGAGTCTTGTGGGTTCGTGGTTTCTACCTAAGTCTGTAATTTTGCCCTATCTCTATCCTTTTGGAATCGACAAGTCTTAAGTTTGTCCCCTTTCGGCGTATAAAGTCATCTTCTGTGTGCCCTTGTTCGTTTGTGCGCCCTGGTTTCCCTTAATGTCCTACCCGAAAGGAGTCTCGGCCCCGAGCCCCTCTATTTTCCCCAAAGGATGAACACTCATCTCCTTTTTCAGTCATTGGTCTCCCTGTTTTCCCAGCCCACAACCAGTAGTCCAGATTCTTGATCATGCAGGCCGCAACCATGGACACAAAGGGCGACATACAAAGCAGCCCATCTCAGGCTTAAAAGCAGTAGGCAATTTAAATCTTTCAGTGGGGGAGATTCCAGGAGTAGTTCAAATCAACGAATCATGGGCATTCGGAAGTTCAAAGTCGCGCGAAGTATAGCGCCAGAACAGAAGGTCCAAAGACCGGAGGCCTGGAGCGAGCATGAGTCGTTGATCTCGAGAGGGACAAGTGGCATCAGATCTACGACTCTGAGTAAAATCCCTGGAAAAAATGATGTTTGAGTTTTGATTCTCCCGGAGCCCAGAGACCCGGAGTGGATCTCGGCCGTCCATTCAAGACGACACGCATCATCAGATCCATGGATCTGGGTAAAAGCACTTGGAAGCCCAGGTTTGAGTTTTGATTCTCCCGGAGCCCGGAGACCCGGAGTGGATCTCGACCGTCTAATTCAAAGAGCCACGTGTCGTCAGATCCATAGCTCCGGGTAAAAGCACAAGAGGTAAATAGGAGCTAGCCCTCGAGCCCTGGAGAGCCAAATGCATGTCGGCTATCAGCACAGACAAGTGACACCCTTATGGTTTTGACAAGTGGCCCACTTTTCAAGTATTCTCAAACACGCCTCCAACCTGTTTTCAAGTGACACATGTTACCTCTCCATCTGTGACACATCAGCATGGTGACATCTGGCCTCCACATCAGATCATCCTTCGAGAGGTGTTATTGTTCAGCACCAAAAGTAGCGCCCCACCCCAAAGCACACTTTTGGCAGATCCTAAAGTTGGTGGGCGAGTAAGCTTGGCGATGGTGCCAAATCTAGCTGGTGCACCCAAATCTCAGATTGTGACCAGATCAACGGCCACAGTCTATTGCGGGGACGCAACATGCTTGGGCGATATTTTTCTTGTGCGGTCCCGCAATGGAAACCATGGTATGGCGAAAATACTATGTGGCGAAATATGATGGATTGCGGGCCCAAAAGAAGTCTAAACCCAAACCACCTCTGAGTGGCCCCGCAATTACATGTTTATATGGCATCCTATCTAAGAGCAGCAAGTGGTCGCGCCCCTAAGCATTAAGTCTCGTTCAATCTCCAAGGAAAAGCAGTTAATGGAAGGTAGGTTTGGTGGTTGAAACCTCGGCTCACCCCATAAAAGGCATGGAAGGCCCGACCGTGGGGACTAAACCGTCAGCACGTGGTACCCTTGCAAGCGAATTTCCCTGTAGACCCATGTTGATCTGAGCTCGCGTCTGACAGTGGAATGCATGTTCAGTCTGACAGAAGAAGTCGTCGACGCAAAGCTTTGATTGTAGTGATCAAATCACACTCTCGATAGTCGAGGATTGTTTTGAGTATAAATATATATTTTTTATATTTTGTTATGGTCGTCAACTGGTTGAGCAGAGCTCCCTATTTTGTAATGTTTTTTATGCCAGAACTGTTCTTTGGTTATGTATTAGATTTGAGACTTTCAAATTAATAGAAGTCAGCCTCTTTTCATCTCTTTGTAAAAGACTGTGCTAAAACACTCGGACATGGAGGATCCAGTCGAGGGTTGTTATGCTATTGTAATGTAGGTTTGATTGCAGCGGTATCGTGACCAGTTTTAGTCAACTTCCTTGTGATCTTTTTCCCTCTTACACTGAATGGCTCGGGCATGGAGGATCTAGTCGAGTTGTTGTAGCTCCATGGTGATGTAGGTTTGATCATTGTGTTGTTATGATTGTGTTGTTTGGACATATTTTAGTGTCTAAAAATTGAGCCTAAGAGTGATCTTGAGTCTGAGTTTTTCTTCTCCAAGTTGCTTGAAGGCATGATGCCCATAGCAGTCTTATCCACCTTTCTCACTAAGTCTTCCCTCTGCTCACACTTAAACTCAATTCACTGACTGAAGTTAGTTGTGGCCCTCACTTCCCTGTACATTTCTTGTCCAGTTTTGTGTTGAACATCATTCATATATTGAGTTTTGTCCATTGACCTCCACTGATATAAACCAAACATCCACCAAAAACTCTGATGGGTACTGGGCTTATCCTCCCGCAATCTGAGGGTGACTCTCAGTGCTAACATTCACGGCGTCATTGTCGGGGAACGAATTGAAGACCATTCCCTGGGATAGAACGACAACGAGCTTCTGATTCTGAAGGTGCATCAGATATTTGAACCATTGAAGATTGTGCTTGCACCTGGCGACTCCACTGTTTCAGAGTGGCTGCCATCTGGCTACACCTGAAGCCCCCTAAGAGAACACAATGATAAGATTTGGTCTTTGATGGTGAACAAAGACCAGACACACTCACACTACATATCATTCACCTAATGACTCCATGATTAAAGAATCGATTAGCAAGAGATGCTCGTTAGTGGTATCACTTCTTACCCCTTGCCAGCATCTCCTCCCTGGGATAATTTCATGCAGCTTTCAAAAACATTGTCAAAAGTATTATTCCTCTGAGTTAATATGTCATAACTGTTGTGAGGAGTATAGAGATGGTGTTCAAGACATAGTTCGTTCTTGCGAAAGTTATGAGGATGAGGGACATCCCCCGGAGGAGTTGATGGAGCTGATACAATCACTTTATGCAAGTATAGAAGAATTGAAGGCAGATTTTGCTCGTCGCTCTTACGAAGAAAATGCAGAGGATATTTTGGTCCTGGAAATAGAGGTTCTTTACAGCCTTGCTTATGATGAAGAAGTGATGTTGGATACTGACCAAGAACAAACGAATTTTGATGGATATCCCAGTGAAGACGACGAAGAGTAGAGCTTCTCCATGGTTCCTGTTTATAGTGATTGTGAAACTGATCCTGGGGAGAGCCATGAAGGATAAAGGGGGAGCCACATCTCTCGGCTATCTTGGCTCTGAGATTTGCCCCTTTCAATTTCTCAGCCATAGCTGGTTATCCACATCCAGTGCCAGATAGAAATGAATGGGATGATTATATTCCGAGATTCAGAGGAAACGAGCACGACGATCCCGATAAGCACTTATTCAATTTTCATAGATGCATGCTTGAGCATGACTTTGTTCATGAGGATGTCTTGATCAAGATGTTCAAATTTTCTTTGGAGGGAGATGCTCGTGAATGGTGTAAATCTCTCCTTGCTGCTAGTATCCATTCTTTGAAGGATTTACGATGCTTTCATTGCATATTACGAGAAGATTTACCTGTCTCATCTTGTTTTGGATGACTGTTGTAAAAATTTTGCATTCTACATCCAGCATGTGATAGAGTCTTCCTCGTGTGACGAGTCCAGTAAATATCTGATTGAGAGAGAAAGTGAGGATAAAAATAAAAGGGTTCCGCACTCGCTTGCCCCTGAAGAGTATTCAGAAGAAGAAAACATAGGTTGTCCATCTTCTTATGAAAGTGAAAGCTCCTACCAAGAGCAGCACGATAGAGAGAAAGATCCATCCATGGATACACATGAAGAGACTTCTTGCTCTCAGCTAGCAGATGTTTTCAGAGCAGACAAAGGAAAAATAGAGGAACTAGAGGTGTAGTTCATCCCCTGTCTTAAACCTGTAAATGAGCAAATACCACCTCAGATCAGTCGACCCACATCAGTCCTCCACCCACCTGTACACTCTGAGAACATCGAACAACGGGTGAGCAACAATGAAGTACATGAGGTAATTTCTTACCAGTCGAGCTTTCTTGATTATAAATTCTGTGACCTTATGGGGTTGTATATGGAGTTGTGTTTTCCAAAAGCATTGGAGCCTGCAAAATTATTCATATTATCGTCATTTGGAGGTATTGCCAGTTTTCCCATACATGTTTTCTTTGTGCTGTCATACTTCCCTTGCCTTTTATGCATTATTTGCTGGAAAAGAGAAGAATTTTATTACCGAGCAGTTTGCGTGGCTGTGGTAGAAGTTTTCTTTCACCTAGCACTTTGTAAAATCAGTTAGTCTAGGAGTGTACATAAATAAGTTCCTTCTAGATCCCATGTGTTCATTTTCGTTTTTTAGTAGAGTAGTGTACATATTTTCCTGTTTTCTTCGACGAAAGTTTTGATCTAGACTCCATAACCCAACAGCTAAGGCACTGAAACTGCGCGTTCTTGGCAGCTCGCAGGGAGCATGCCATCCCCTGTGGAGCCAAATGTTATCACATGAAATTGTCAGAGTCTTGTGGGTTCGTGGTTTCTACCTAAGTCTGTAATTTTGCCCTGTCTCTATCCTTTTCAAATCAACAAGTCTTAAGTTTGTCCCCTTTCGGCGTATAAAGTCATCTTCTATGTGCCCTTGTTCGTTTGTGCGCCCTAGTTTCCCTTAATGTCCTACCCGAAAGGAGTCTCGGCCCCAAGCCCCTGTGTTTTCCCCAAAGGATGAACACTCTTCTCCTTTTTCAGTCACTGGTCTCCCTGTTTTCCCAGCCCACAGCCAGTCATCCAGATCCATGATCATGCATGCTGCAACCATGGACACAAAGGGTGACATACAAAGCAACCCATCTCGGGCTTAAAAGCAGTAGGCAATTTTAATCTTTCAGTGGAGGAGATTCCAGGAGCAATTCGAATCAGCAACTCACGGGCATTCAGAAGTTCAAAGTCCTGTGAAGTATAGCGCTAGAGCAGAAGGTCCAAAGACCGGAGGCCCGGAGCGAGCATGAGTCGTTGATCTCGAAGGGGATAGGTGGCATCGGATCTATGACTCCGGGTAAAATCCTTGGGAAAAGCGAAGTTTGAGTTTTGATTCTCCTGGAGCCCGGAGACCCAAAGTGGATCTCGGTCGTCCATTCAAGAAGACATGCGTCATCAGATCCATGGCTCCGGGTAAAAGCACTTGGAAGCCCAGGTTTGAGTTTTGATTCTCCCGGATCCCGGAGACCCATAGTGGATCTCAGCCTTCCAATTCAAAGAGCCATGTGTCGCTAGATCCATAGCTCTGGGTAAAAGCACAGTAGGTAAATAGGAGCTAGCCCCCGAGCCTTGGAGAGCCAAATGCATGTCGATTATCAACACATACATGTGACACCCTTATGGTTTTGACACGTGGCCCTCTTTTCAAGTATTCTCAGACACACCTCCAACCTGTTTTCAAGTGACACATGTTACCTCTCCATCCGCGACACATCAACATGGTGACATCTGGCCTCCACGTCAGATCATCCTTCGGGAGGTGTTATTGTTCAGTGCCAAAAGTAGCGCCCCACCCCAAAGCACACTTTTGGCAGATCCTAAAGCTGGTGGGCATGTAAGCTTGGCGATGGTGCCAAATCTAGCTGGTGCGCCCAGATCTCAGATCGTGACCAGTTCAACGACCGCAGTCTATTGCGGGGACGCAACATGCTCATGCGATATTTTTCTTGAGCGGTCCCGCAATGGAAACCATGGTATGGCGAAAATACTACGTGGTGAAATATGATGGATTGGGGGCCCAAAAGCAGTCTGAACCCAAACCACCTCTGAGCGGCCCCGCAATTACATGTTTATATGGCATCCTATCTGAGAGAAACAAGTGCCTGTGCCCCTGAGCATTAAGTCTCATTCAATCTCCAAGGAAAAGCAGTTAATGGAAGGTAGGTTTGGTGGTTGAAACCTCGACTTACCCCATAAAAGGCATGGAAGGCCCGACCGCAGGGACTAAACCATCAACCCGTGGTACTCCTACGAGCGGATTTCCCTGTAGACCCATGCTGATCTGAGCTCGCGTCTAATAGAGGAACACCCATTCATTCTGACAGAAGAAATCGTCGACGCAAAGCTTTGATTGTAGTGATCAGATCACACTCCCGATAGTTGGGGACTGTTATGAGTATAAATAAATAGTTTTTATATTTTGTTATGGTCGTCAACTAGTTGAGCATAAATCCCTATTTTGTAATGTTTTTTATGCCAGAATTGTTCTCTGGTTATGTATCAGATTAATAGAAGTCAACCTCTTTTCATCTCTTTGTAAAAAACTGTGCTAAAACACTCGGGTATGGAGGATCCAGTCGAGGGTTGTTATGTTGTTGTAATGTAGGTTTGATTGCAGCGGTATCGTGACCAGTTTTAGTCAGCTTCCTTGTGATCGTTTTCCCTCTTACACTGAATGGCTTGGGCATGGAGGATCCAGTCG
The DNA here is from genome assembly GCA_000966675.3 of Picea glauca. Classification (NCBI taxonomy): domain Eukaryota; kingdom Viridiplantae; phylum Streptophyta; class Pinopsida; order Pinales; family Pinaceae; genus Picea; species Picea glauca. Next base: position 597,113 of record JZKD02S1849741.1, on the reverse strand, counting down.
AGTTGTTGTAGCTGCATGGTTATGTAGGTTTGATCATTGTGTTGTTATGACTGTGTTGTTTGAACATATTTCAGTGTCTGAAACTTGAGCTTAAGAGTGATCTTGAGTCTGAATTTTTCTTCTCCAAGCTGCTTGAAGGCATGATGCCCATAGCAGTCTTGTCCACCTTTCTCACTAAGTCTTCCCTCTGCTCACACTTAAACTCAATTCACTGACTGAAGTTAGTTGTGGCCCTCACTTTCCTGTACATTTCTTGTCTAGTTCTGTGTTGAACATCATTCATATATTGAGTTTTGTCCATTGACCTCTACTCATATAAACCAAACATCCACCAAAAACTCTGATGGGTACTGGGCTTGTCCTCCCACAATCTGAGGGTGACTCTTAGCGGTAACACAATCTATCTCCTACTACATACCTATTTTATAGAATAATTTTATTTATTTATTATTATAGAAAAATGCTTATCTAAATAAACTTTAGGATTATTAGGCTAATAAATAATTTGTTCAAAATATGAACCAGAAAACTACACTCATGCACATTCTCATAAAGCTTCCTATTACCAAGCTCAAAAACTTATTCCTATAAGAGTGATGCCAATCTCCTTAATTCAGACCTTATACAAGATCATTTATATTGGCTAGACTGTCCTTTAAAATAAGAGCTTAGAAATCCTTCCTTGATTCAAACCTTATACATGATCATTTATATTACCTAGATCCTCCTTTGAAATAAAAGCTGAGAAATCCTTATACGTTGAGGCTAAAAGACCCTAATTATGAACAAAAATCCTCTAATCAATTCACTTCATTATCATCATCTTGCAAATCCTTTTAAATAAAAAAGTTAGTTCCATGTTTTCTTCTAGCTTTCATTTCTTTCAAATCAATGCTTCAAAGACTTGGCTTGATTAATCATTATCTTCATGAAGATGGAATCTTTTCATTTGGACAACAATGCAAAGAGATCTTATTAGTCCCCGCTGAAGGCTAGGACTACAGTGATTGATTTATTGTTGACCTTCAATTACTTTTCATTTAACAAAATATATTTTTCTGCTTCTTAAAGTTGTATTTAGGAAAAGTAAAATAGTTATTATTTTGTAATATTTTAATTGCTTTTATTTAAAAAGTTATTGGCTAATAAGTTGAAACTCTTATTGTCGAGATATTTTTGCCAATCCTAAGTTTTGAGTCTATTATATCTTCATATCTTCATTGACACTGTTTTTGAGGTCTTTAAATAGCCTCTAACACAATACATTTTTTTCAATCTTGTAAAACCTAAGTTGATTGAAGCTCTTTCTCAAAACGACGACGATGCATTTTATAGATTTTGCATCTATTGATTGAGCTCATTAAGTTTGTCGAGTGAATATATGTGGATTTCCGTGTTGTATTAACACTCGTGAATAAATCAACTGAGTGTTGATTTGTCACATTCCTTTTGCTTGCCTCAACCCTGTCCTCACCACCTCATTGTTGTCTTCCCACATCTATTCTCAAATTACATGTTAGTCACTAGCATTATTACAATGTACCCAACTTGAACCATATACAACTACAACACAACCCTCTCCCTATGCTCGACTGGTCTTGCACTGGTGGTCCTACAATTATAGGCTAGTGTGCCTTACTTGGTCATGAAGCATGAGCACGACATGACCAACTAACTCTCAATCAATGAGCAAATAGAAATGACAAGGAAAGTGAGATCGAAGTGACCTTTCAGATGTTTCGAGGCTCAACCAAAGAAGGTTCCTTCAACGCTTGAGGCCTTCTCCTCCTACTCCATACGCTCAGATTGAGCGACTTCCTTCTCCTGCTCCAGACTGCATTACAGAGTGGCAAGCTCTTTGTTATACTATTTAGACCACTGAAAATAATATTTGTTTAAAAAAGGTACACAACAAATTCGATTCTAGGGAACAATCTATACTTTTCTAACTAATTTTTAACATCATACTCATGCATTCATCGAAGTAGAATCTTTGTGATGCATGTTGCATATGCTAGAATAAGAAATGCAATGTTATTCCTCTGTGTTGTATGTGGAAAAATAACAAAGTGTAGGGTAAGCAAGATCTTGATTCATTCCTCAAATTCAAGCAGGTAGAGGGAGTCTCTTTATTATGATAGCCTGGGTATTTCAAGCATACCATAGCTGGGGTAAATAACCATAAGTCAGAATTTGCCTGAAAACGAAAATCCCGAAGAAGACCACGACATCCAAGCTAGCTACTACTGGTATAGGGATAGAATGCATGGTGGTATTTCCCTACCCTAGTGGTAATCCAATGCATGTGGTAAATGGTATTGGATCTAGGTATCATTCTAGTTGCTCGAGACCTATCTTTTGATTTGGTGCTGGACTATTGGGATGTTGTGCCCTTATCCTTGGCATGTAGATGCTCAGAACAAGACGAGATCGAACTTAGAACCTATAGAGTGAGCTACATATAAGAGAGCATCGAGGTTAAGGTTATGCCTTCTAGAGCATGGCTTTATGAAGGCGTTGTGTTCTTTTCCTATCCTACTCCTAGTGCTCCTTGCAATAAACCCCTTTAAGACATCAACTTTCAAGGTGCATAAAAAATGATTTTCAAGTCAATTTCCTTTAATACAGACTCGTCGCTGTCACATAAGCCATTGTATAAGAAGATTAATTAGATTAAGAGACCATGAGTTATCCGTTGCAGAAGAAGATTGATTTGTTGAAGAGACTGTGAGTTATCGTACTGTAATTCTAGGTCTATGAGGTATCAAAGCCCAAATATCCATTTGGTGACCACGCATCCAAGCAGATGAATCGTTTTAAGGCGATCCGTCACTTCCATATCCTCAAGAAGATTGAGGCATGAACTAGTATTACTATTGATGAAGGAGAGTGTCTGCATGTTTTTCATGCCCCTAAAAGTCCCCTCCTCTAGNGTTGCTCAAAATTAAAGTGAAAGTAGGCCATTGATTAAAGAATGAGATCAACAGCTTCATGAATTAATGTAGAAAATTATTCAACGAATTAAGCATTGGCACTCGGTAGATTTCAGCCTTAGACATCAGTATAATTCACAAACAAAGCTTCATGTTGAATTAATTATAGCCTTCCGCTCTTGTTGCTAGTGATGAGCATAACAATAAGTAGTGAAATGGATCAAATGAAATTCTGATCCACAGAGAATCTGGGTATAAAAATGCACATAAACTTACAGCTGTTTTTGGAAAAAGAAAGAAAAGCCTGATAGTCAGATGTTCGACGTAATCTATAGAAATGTATGGTTTTATATAATTTACATAAGTGAATTTGGAAATTGAAATTCTCAGGGAGACTCGGATCCGCTGTCAAGACCTGCTCCAGTACTGTTGATGCCCTGGTGGCCCTTTGAAGGACCAGAAGCAGGAATTGGAGCACCTTTGGGCAAAATCTGAAACTGTGGATGAGATGATCTCAAATCCACCGATGCCATATTTTCATTCGTGGGCTTCAACGCAGCAGTGGTGGGAATTTCCCTTCGCATTTGACGCTTAGTCTGACGATTATATCGATCGTCAAGTTCTGTAGCAGCTGATATCCGAGCAGAAGGTCGAATATTGGACAAGAACAACGATAGAATACCGGGCAAGAACAACAAAGAAAACAGAAAGTATAACGCTACAAGCTTGGCCATATGAGCTGAGAGCATCCCAGGCTTCTAATGAATCAATCGAGCTCAATACGATCAAGTCTGTATAAAAGAGAGTACTGATATCTACTAAACCGAGCTTTCGCTTATTCTCCATGCAACATTAAACATCTGGCGTTGTTAATCTGTGTCGCGACATGACAATGCAGAGCTGCAAATTCCATTTGGATCGATTCTGGGTCAAGATATTTAGGAGGCGGAACCGGTGAAAACCCAGGAATTTCTCAGATTATCAACAACAAGGAGATGTATCCAGCAAGGTTACTGTATCGATCTGAGCATTTGATGTTGATTTGCAATGCTGCCCTGACATGGCAATTTCTGGGTGTCTTTAGGTTCTGAGTCGTTTCATTTTGCTGTAGTTGTACTCACTATAGCAGAGGATGTAGGTTGTCCTTCTATCCTTTTAGGTTTAGGTTTACCTTGAATTTTGCAGCATGGTTACAACCATGAAGGCGCAAGAACACTGCTTGGCGGTGACGCTCAGAGAGGGAGAGGGTGATCGGCTGGCCACAAGGAAGCCAAATCAGCGTGGAAAACCATAGAGGTGGGGTGATCTAAGATGAAGGTGTCATCCTTCAAGGAGAAGAGGCAACGAGGTCATATTTGTTGGCCCAGTAGTAGAAAACAGCAGTAGAGGAAATAGCACGCAACAACCACCAGAGTGATGAGAATACAATAAAAACATTAAAACAGTACAGAATGTAAACAATATATATTTTACACAGTCATAGAATAAATTTTACGCCATCCAGAATGAGAATAAAAACATTATGCACACCTGAGTAATGAAAATGAAATAAAAACATTACCACAGTCCAGAATGTAAACAATAACTAATTACATTGTCTTTCATTCTACCAAAGGGCGTACCTCTGCCTGTTCGCCTCCTCCGAAGGTTTGTCCGCGCGCT
>JZKD02S1849741.1:552742-572187 GCA_000966675.3 Picea glauca | reverse complement strand
GTCGTGATGCCATGATAGGGGAGTATAACTCCATCCTCAAGAATGATGTTTGGGAGATAGTTTCAAGAACTATTGGGAAATTGATGATTGATTCCAGATGACTTTACAAGATCAATATGCAATTGATGGGAGCATTCAAATGTGCAAGGTTAGGTTTGTTACCAGAGGATTCTCTCAGCAAGAGGGAGTTGAGTATGAGCGGAATTTTGCTCTAGTTGCTAGGTATACCTCTATTGGAACTATCAAAGTCTTTAGCTTCTTTCCTTGGTTGGTAGTTATATCAAATGGTTGTAAAGACAACATTCTTGGATGGTATGATTGAGGAAGAGGTATATATAAATCAACTAAGAGGTTTTGAGATCCATGGGTGAAAGACCCATGTTTGCTAGTTTAAGAAAGCCCTTTATGGATTGAAGTAGACACCATTAGCATGGTATTCTAGGATCGATGAGTATTTACTCAAGTTGGGTTGTCCAAGACTTGTGTAGATCTTAATCTTTACTTTTTATTTGATAAATTTGATTTGCTTGTCTTGGTCATCTATGTAGATGATCTTGGTCTTATATGTAGATGATTTTATCATTACAATTAATTTGACCAACTCATTTCATGGTGTAAGGAAGAATTAGCCAGTGAATTTGATATGAAGGACATTGGTTTGCTGTACTATTTTGTGGGACATTTGGCACATTGTAGGTGAAGTCTTCCTTGGCTGAGGGAAGTATAGTTTGGAGATTCTAAAGAGATTTCAGAGGTTGGAAAACAATCCTATGTGTACCTTGATGGTTCCAAATTTGATGTTGACTTGCGATGAGGATTAGGTTGATACTACTCTATATAGGTAGTTGATCAACACTTTGATGTACCTTATGAACACTAGGTCTAACATGCTATGCAATTAATACACCGAGTTAGTTTATGGTAGAGCCTCGACAATCTCATTGGAAAGCTGGGAAGCATGCACTCAGATACTTGAAGGGCACGATTCATTATACCATGCGATATGCAGGAGTTGGTGAGTTTTATTCCATGGGTTTGTTGACTTAGATTGTGTTGGTGATGCAAGCACTCGAAAGAGCACTTTTAGCTATTGTTTCGGTTTGGGCACAAGTATGATTTCTTAGTTCAACAGGAAACAAGCAGTAGTTGCCCTCAATTCATTGGAAACAAAGTATATGGCAGCTTCTTTAGCTAGTAGTGAAGTTATTTGGCTTTGCAAGTTGGTAGTGGAGTTAAAAGATGAGATGCTGGAGTCCACTGTGATAATCAGAATTGTGTTAGGCTCTCTGAGACTCCAATGTTCCATTCTTGAACCAAAGTTCCATTGTTGAAAAAATCGGCATCAGTAAAAAATCGATGAGCATCCGGAATACAACTTCTTGGCAACATTGGTGAAAAAAGTGGCAAACTGCAACAAGCATTAAAAAATATAAAATAAATTCATTTTTAAAAATTTTTTAAACACATAAACCAACAACAATATCAAATAAACACATTGGCACATAAATATGGAAAAAAAACACTGATATATATGATGTAGTGGATGCCAAATAAAAAACAATACGTCAAAGTCGATATTGAATATTGAACCTTGATAGCTGTCCAATCAAGGAATCAAAAGTGGACAACCAATACAAATGGCATCAAATATATAGATGTATCTCATCATCATGAGTCAAAACCATTGTGTACCACATGGCATTTGTATAGGATGGTTAAGAAGAGAGGAGTTTGGGTAGGTGTAGAGTCAACAGTCCATTAATTGGAAAAGTTTGTCCTCTTAGCTATGTTCATAAGCCCTTTGTGGTTCTCAAGGCTTACTTTGAAAGTATTTGAGCCATGCCATGAGTACAAACAAAAATTAATTGCAATCTAAACACTAGATCCACAAGGATGAATGTATATGTATTACTAATGTTTTGGTGTCTTCCTGTTGAATAGTAGTGTTGCAAAAGGTGAAGGTGGTGGGAAGTTAAATTATGCAAGACAATAATTAAATTTATGTCTCTAAGGTTTTCTTTGATATAGATGATGTTCCGGAATATATGTGTTTCAGTATTTACTAATTCAATACCTCCAATCCTGTCCTCCAATCAAAATTTAAATCCTCTTTGCGCCAAATGCCACACATACATACAGAAGAAATGTCACTTTTTGCTGGTCATTTCGCTTCAACATAAAACTGTTATTTTATAAGCCCTTGTTGTTATCCTACCTTAACTATATGATTTTTTACTCCCATTTCCTTCTGAATGAATGTTGAGAAACTACATACCTAGTTTGTTCAAGACTTTATAAGATTCTAGTGATAAACAAGATAGTTCATAAATGTTATTTTACTTGGTCATTCAACTGACTCCACCTTATAGACTGTCACAATGTCATGTTGCTGCACCAGCTGTTTGGAATAAAGGGAATTAAAATAATATACAAGTTTGAGAATAAACTGTTGACATTTGAAGGACTTCATGACTTGAAATACACATATTGACAAACATTGGGAAGAATAGTTGAAGAAAATTAAATGATATCTGTTAACAAAGTAAAGGTATACAAAAAATTTATAAACCCTTCAACAGTGTAGCCTTCTCTTCACAACTCTAACAAGCAGGGTGGCTGCAATAAGGTAATTGCTTCTCTACTTGTGCATATTTATTTTTTTCATAATATATGTAATATTTTCTCAAAAAAATGCACAAATGACTAGTAGTTGTAGAAAAGTTGACATATACGCATCAAAAGAGAGGATTAAGGGATTCACCGACATTGTGTAGGTTTTCTGCAGTTGCTTACACATTTATTTTGATTATAAGCTCCTTGATAATCACATACAGCATTACAACGAGTCTTGGGTGCATTGCAACCAGTCTTGGGTGTAAGGTAGGATGGCCAGTACCTCCCTAAACTCTTCCCATTAACCCAAACACGACCCTTCCCATACTCCCCAAATCCAGTGCTATGGGATTGTCACCTTCTGGGGCATCGAAAACTTTCTACATATTGATAAAGAAACAAATCCATGACTTAGAAAGGATACTGGATGGTAAAATCAATATAAACAAGCAGGGTAAGTCTTGGAATGCAATCAAATACATTGTTAAAATTATTTCTGCAATGACTTTGATCCCTGCACCAATTAAAAAAAATGATGGCGATGAGAACAATGGTTTGACCCTCCAAAGATTTTCTGTTGATGATGGTAAACGCTTTTCTTCTCATTCCCCAACAGTTGCAAAGACAAGTGAGTAAAAAAAAACCAAAATCGGCACTTTAAGAGTGTCAAAATTGGCCTGCCAATTTTGACCCATTTTTGCTGATATTTTCCGATTTTTGCCTATTTTTCAAATAATTAACATGTGCCATTTTTTTCCAAATCTCGCAATTTTTTGGGCCGATTTTTCATTTGAGGTTTGACATTGCAAAATAATGTGATGTTGCTGATTTTTTGACGATTTTTTAATCTATGATCCAAACACATTGAGATCCAGTGTTATTTCATGAGGGACAATGCAGAAGAGAGCAATGGTCTTGTAGTACTTTCCGACATATTCATAGGTGGTCGATATTTTGACGAATCCCCTAACAAAGGGGAAGTTCAAGATGCTGAGATACAAGCTTGGTTTGGTGGAGAACACGTTCCTCACAAAGAGGGAGTGTCTGTTTTTGTTGCTTTGCGCTTGTTATCCCAATGATTTTATTCATCTCCTAAAAAGTTGAGTTTCCTATTATTTAGGAGAATATTTTTAGATTGTAGATGGATTTTAGTGATTAAACATTGTTTCTTTCATTTCCTATTTTAGGGACCTTCTATTTTTAGACTTTCTATTTTCGTAAGTTCTATTTTTAGACTAGAGTTGACTAGTGATTAGTCATCAATGAGTTGTTTGAATTAACAATGAGTTGACCGCTTTATTAGAGCGAATATTATCTCTTCGAGTGCGCCCTTGTTCTCATGCATAATGCATCCTATCTGGAAAATAATCTCAGATCTACTGAAGATCACTTGATGCATGTTGGTGAATATTTAATATGTTGATCTCTTATGCAGGGCGCCCCTCTTAGAATAGTTATTTCATCAAGTTAGATAAGATAAGATGAGATAATTTTATTAATGTTTGATTGGTGAACATAAAAGTAGGTCAAAGGGACTGTTGAGTACAATGATGTCATTAAAAGCAGGGGTACCAAAAGGTCTCCTATAAAAGGCAATATGCAAAAAGTTTTGTAGAGTAAGATAGAGTAAGATCTAAGATGAAGTATGAACAACCCTCGACTCCTAGCCCAAAAACTCACTCTGGGGTGGAGATGTATAAGGAGAGAGGATCTAGGGGTAAGAAGAACCAAAAGTAATGAGCTAGGTATGTCATGGAATAGACCCATCTCTCCTAACATCCGAGGTTGAATGAAGAAAGCTCAATATAGTATGATGTCTAGAGGGAGAATTGGTGGGATGTTTGGATCGTCCACTGCGCTATTGTTTGAAAGAGGTAGTTCGCCATTGAGGCCTAAGGGATCTTGTCTGACTCCTGGGGAGGGATCTGATTTGGTCATGTCGTTGAAATCTCGTGGGACAGGGGAGGGTCCCATGGGGCTGCACTGATCTGGAGTTTGGAGCTTTGGCGATATCTGTTTGTCACTTAGTCCCCCTTCCTGAGGGTAGCATCGTGAAGAAGGAAGTGATCCGCTCGGTAGAGTTTGATCTAGTAGGAGGCTGAAGAAAGTGGGCTCAGAACCTGAGGGCCTCCTGCATGTATAAGGCCAAGCATCTCTGGTTGGAATATCTGAAGAAGCCAGTGAGGGTCCGAGTCCCCCTGAATAGGCAATGGAACCTCTCCCTAATCTCATAGTAGATAGGGCAGCGAAAGATTAAGTGCTCCCTAGTCTCGACCTCTTGTAGATGGCATAACTGGCATATCCTGTCTGATCGATCTATCTGGTGGTCAGTCTCTACACGAAGTCTATGGGAACCCACTTTGGACTGGCCTAAAGGAATGCGAAGAGTGTGCACCCGATGACGAAGTGTATACTGTTGTTCAACAATGAGCCTATCTCTAAGCTCTAAGAAGTGCTTAGCGTAGAAGGCCATCTTTGTGTGTAACCCACCCTGAGGATTAACCCAAGTGATCTGGGTGAATTTCTTGTAAATGTCATCCCTGATGGTCATGTTCAACTCTTGTCTGGTAGGTAGGAGATGGCTAGGTGCATCTAAGGAATATCTAAACGGAGGGAGATGGTCCATTAGAATGCCCACAGACTCTAAAAGATCTGAAACCCCCGAGAACCAACCTCGAACCCGAGTCAGAGGGCTAGAGAGGGAAATGGTATTTGAAGAACAATAGGCCAAGTACAGGTACTGGTTTCATCCCTCCACCGAGTCAACGAAGCTCCAGATGTGATGTAGAAAAGAGACGAGTCTGAACACTGTCTCAAGTTGGAAGGGTCGGGCTCCAAACTTTGCTAGAATGATGTGCTGGGGGATTGTTTGCTTGCATCTAATGATGCGCTGGAGGAGAAGGGTCTGGACTCTCTCAGCTGAGGCCTAATCAGACTCAAGTAAAGAAGGCCCCCAAATCTCTGAGCCATAGAGAACAATGGGTCGAATAAGGGAGTCCATGAGGGACATCTTGGATGAGATGTCTTGAAAATGGTGTTGGAAGCACTATCTCTCGAGAAGGGATAAGGATCCATATCCCTTGTTGATCCGAGCTTGGAGCGCTGGTCGCAAACCAAGGTCATGAAAATTGCACCCCCAAGTATGTTTAGGTGTTGGTGATCTCGATCTCCTCCCCTCTGAAGAAGAAAGGAAGGTTTGTGGTCTTCTTCAACCTGTTGAAGATCATAACCTTGGTTTTACCCAAGTTGACTGTCAACTGCTGAAGGTCGCAGAAGAGAGCTAAGGCATGTAATTGTCCTTGTAGCCCCTCTTGAGATGATGATAGGAGGATCACGTCATCAACAAAGAGTAGGATGGATATCGGAACCTGGTGGAGGAGGCATCCATCATTGTCCTGGATATATGTTCATGAGAAAGGCCTACAACTCATCAATGTAAATTCCAAACAAGGTGGTGAATAAGGGGCAACCCTGTTTAACCCCAATGGTACTTTTGATGAAATTGGACATCCCGTGAAATGTGCGGAGATGACCAAGGATCGACTCATATAGGCGCATGATGGAAATTAGTAAGATCTGGGAAATGTCGATGTCTTTGAGCCTCTGGAATAGGGCTTCTCGGGGATAGAGTCAAAATCTTTCTCAAAATCTACAAAGCAACAGTAGAATTTCGAAGAACGATGTCGTTCCTCCTCGATGGCCTAAAGAGTAAAGATGTGATCAATGGTCTGATGAGTGGGTTGGAATCTTGCTTGTCCCCTAGCTCTGAGGGATCTCTGCTGAAGCTCACTAGAGAGCTTCATATGGAGAACCATAGCATAGAGCTTCAAGAATGTGTGGCCCACCATGATTGTCCTGTAGTTGTTGGGATTTGAACTGGGGTTTGATTTATGTATCGGATGAATGATGCGATGTGACCATGCCGATGGTAAACCTGTATGGACCACATAGTTGAAGAGATCAACCAAGTGAGAAACCAAAGCTCGAAGACCGTGCTTAAAGAACTTTGCCTGGAACCCTTGTTTGCTGCTTTGCTGCTGCTTATCACCCAAATGACCTCTTTGATGTCATTGTTTGAGAATAGGAAGCATGAAGAGGGCAGAGAGGTAACCTAAATTTGGGGCTACCCAGGAATATCATAGAGAGTGGATATGTGAGAGAACAAGTATCCAGGGTTAAGGTCAGATGGAGGGGGAGAATGGCAAGGGAAGATGGTGCGCCAAAAATGTTTGGGGGAGTGAGTAAGAGAACTATGTAAGTACCGTCTCCTCTGAGAAACAAAGAGGTCTTTCTTGCAACAGAGGAGATGACGAAAGGAAGCTCTGAGGCTTGGGGTGGGAGGAGTGAACATGGGTGAATGAGTGACAAAGCTCGCAGTGGAGAGCCTTGCATTCCTTGTCATGCCATTAGTTCATAGGGCAAGAGTTGGTTTTTTGGGAGTTGGAAGTGGACCGGGTGGAGTGAGGATAGGATTTGAGGATTGCTTCCCAAATGATGGATGAGAGGCAGGTGTACTTGTTAGATGTAGAATCATGTAAGGAGAACTGGGTCTCAGAGGGGAGCATCTGGAGGAGGTGGGTAGAGAAGGTACTCGGGACCCCTTCATCGAATCGAAAGATAGTGCAGGGTGGGCCCTAGGAGGGGTGTAGGGAGAGGGGGTATCAGCCCGAAGAGAGAAGGAAAGAAGAGCATGGTACGTGAGGAGTAAGTTAGGCTAGAGAGGACATAATCAACGACACTCACACCTCTTCCATGAGGTTGGCACGTGAAAAAGTAGGAGTCTGGGAAACATGGGAACCCGTTAAGGATCAACAACTCTTGAGATTCCCCTTGCCGCAAAAGGTGTCGACCATAGGCTGTGAAAGGCCCCAATGCATCGTTACGGTGAAGCCCCATCGCTGGATCTATCTCTTGGATGAAGAACACGTCCTTTGACCGGTCGTGGAGAGGAGATTGGAGGGCTCTGGTGCGGGAGTTGAAGTCACCTAGAAGGATAACCTCCCCAACTACTGAGTACTAGGTGATGAAGACATACAAATCTATAAAGGGGTCCCCATCGGGCCCATTATGAATAGCATATGATGAAGAAGTTGGGGGAAAGTAATAGACTGCAATGTAGATGCCCCTGGGGAGAGGGGAAACACCCCTAAACTGAACCCACACGAACCTAGCAAACTTATCTGCGACCACTAAAGATATCTTGTCTTGAAGGGAGTCCCTAGCGGAACAAGCAACTCCACTTGACCCTTTGAAACCACCCAAGCTCCTTGTCCCCTGTCTGCAGGCTGAGAACTAATGGTATCCTGTGATGTTCAGGAGAGGCCAAATGGGGCTCTCATGCATCTCGGTGATGAATAGGATGGCCGACAACCTAAAAGAATTGTACATTAGACCCGACAATGACCAAAAGGACTCATTGCCATTCCAATAGTTGATGGAAATGCATGCCCCTTGTCACCTCTCCCAATGGGCCCGCCATTTGGAAGCCCTAGATTGGGGATTCCACTCGGGTGGAAAAGAGTCTCGAATGACTGCTCTGAGGTTCCTGATGACTGCCCATTTCCCTGCCTAGCGTGCTGCTATAACCAACTCTTTGGAGTGTTTGAGCTCCACAACCCGTGTTTTGGTGAGATCTTCATCAAGGAAGATATCACTGGGAAGAGAGAACAACTTTCACTTAGCTCTAAGGGCTCAAAGCCGATCGGTCGCGGACATGAATCGGAGATAGAGTCAGATACAAGCCAAGCTTGATCAAGGGTCACATCAAGGAGATCCAGATTATCCCTAAGAAATAAGGTCCCAACCACCATGGGGTCCGAGGATGGAAGAGGTAGAGGGAGCCCTCTCACTTTGAGGTAGAGGGAGCCCTCTCACTTTGACTTCTTCTTTAATTGCTGTTTGCCTCTCTTTGCCACTTGGATGCTTGAGATGAGCATATGGTAAGTTTGAGTGTGAATTGACTTGAGAAACTCAAGCAAGTGGAGCTCCTACCTTCCTCGGGTGTCTCCCTTTTGTCTTGTATCAATGTAATCATTCGTAGTTGGTTAATGAGAAGAAATGTGATTGCTGTGGCAGATTTCAAGCTTGCTGTTTTTGAGGTTTAGTATTTTTCAGATCTACAGGTGTGACTTGGCAGATTGATCCGAGATTCAGATATGCCGTGTCTCTACTCCTGATTTATACTTTTATGTTTTTTTTTGAAAATACAAAATTTTGATTGGTGTTTCGTAAAGTTTTAAGTTTCAGCTGTACAATTAGATCTTTGTGTTCAGATCTGCATATCATGAAGTGAAATTTAACAAAACCCACCATCAAAAGAAATTATCTTGTCAAAATCACATTATTGTAATGGAGTGGCGATTACCTAAGTTCATTTGTCAAGGTTGCTTCACCTAATGTGAGCAATTACCACTGTTTCTATCATAATTGATGTATTAACTCTCTTAACCACCTCCATCAACTTGTGCATACTATTATTTATTTTTTCTTTTGGAAGGAAAGCTTCTTCAAGCTTATGCTTATTCTATCATCTTTTGAAAATTTTCAGAACCTGCCCATTTTGTTGGGGGCTTGGTTACCAGTCCATGCTGAAGGGTTTCCTGCTACTTATTTTAAACAACATTCACAGTCTTGGTCTCACAGTGGCCAACAAGAGCTTATCCTATCCTTGTTATTCATTTTCTTTATCTGGTAGTGGTAAAAAAGGAGGCCGTGATCTGGTAGTTGCCAGAAAAGTAGCTTATAGTGTGGTTATTGTTTTTGATGGATAAAAATGAGCTTTCCTGGATTGGGCATTAAGAGTTTTAGTCTTTTAGCCAAACAGCTTGTGACCCTGTGATCCTTGTGACCTTGTGATCATATCCTTGCCTCAGCATGGAGGCGACTCTTTCCATGTAAGATTATCTAATATCGGGCAAAGGCAGTCCATATAGCAATCTTATCCTCTACATTTTAGCAGCAGACAAGTTTTGGTCAGTAGGTCTTTGGGGTTTTATATCTCTATGTTACGATTACAGGGGTTTTATGTAAATCCCCATTTGAGCAGTTTTTATTCTATAATGAATGAATTGAAGATGATGTTTTGATTTCTTGAGTTGCACTCAATAAAATCAAAGCACACAATGAACATGGGAAATTTGCATATCCTTTGTGAGTTTGTTTTTAGACATTAAGAGACGTTCCTTTAAAGGAACTCATCAGCACAGTCACACCCAACTGAATGGTCTGGACTCTGGCTGGAACAAGGAGCCTGATAAGTTTAAAGAACAGCAATACTTTTCAGGGAAGAATGGACAACATTATTCTTGACCAGGACAGACATAAACCTCTATACAAATTATCCATTACCATTACCTGGGTTAACACTCGCTGGAACGTATTCTGGTACAAATATCATTAAAATCAATGACTGGGAAATATTTGTTTGTGGCCATGTCATTCCAAACTTCTCCTCCTATTGTGTTTCTCGTCCCTGACATTTTGTAATTTCAAACTCCCTGTAAACTAAAAGAAACCCATGGAAATGAATCTGGGAAATTTTCTGAATCTGGGCAAACAAAAGTTTATTTCTTTTATTTTTTATTGCCAGTGGGTCCAACATGGATCCTCTTAAAGTGGGAAAAAATGCACTAACTTGAATTTAGCACATATATCATATCTGTATGTTTATGTATAGTCAATTTTCGGTTTTCTGATGTTTTGCAAACTCTTGTTCTGGAAAATGTAGACATTTTCAAGTTTATATATAAGTGTTGTGGTATTAACATTTTGTTGTCAAAGATGAAACATGTTAACATTCATAGTGCTTTTGATTGCATATTTCATTTCTATACAAGTTTGTTCTGGGATTCAACTCCATATAACAATGTCCACTAACATTCTGGTCTGCTTATGTTCCTACGTTTTTATTCTTTTATGTTAACTCTCTTGAGGTAGTTGATTGGGAAAGTAACTGACTGCTGGTAATTCTAAGTTGCCTCTGGTACATTCTTTCTTTCCCTATTAACTGGAACTTAACTGATCTCTGAATGTGATGCTCTGAATGACTGGCAGACCTCCTGCAAACACAAATCTAAAGTCTATTGTGTTTCATATTCTAATGAACTAAACATATACAGCTCAATTGATGAGTACTTCAAGATGCAAGTAATGATTGTTTTGACACCTGATGACTGTCATATCATCTTTAATTTTGCATTTAGGACTAAAATCTATCAATGTGGATGTTTCATTAAATTCAACATATGGGATAGCTGAGTTACCAGGCTTGTTGCAACTACCTTCTCTATTATCTATTGAGGCTCATCTTTTTTATTTAAAAGAAGAAAAAAACTGGAAGGTTTTCCTTTGTGAATATGCTATATTCCTTCTTGAGAATGCGAAAAGTGTTTCTTCTGAGTGATTGGAAGATTTTCTGTGTTTTCTTTCTTTTGTTAGTTTGGTTGCTGTGGGTGAGCTGGGGGTTGCAGAAATGGTTGTTTTCTGTTCTAACATAATGTATTTACTAGGCCTTCTATAGTCGTTCAGATACTATTGATTAATGCGATAGAACTCTTACCTTGCAGATATCAGAAGTGCCAAAGCTTACTAGTGGATGCAGTGAGTTTATGGACTCAGCTCAGCAGATATTAGAGAAGCGAAGGCTAAACCGTACTCTTCTAGCAAATCATAGTACGCTACTTGATTTGCTTGAAATTCCTCAGCTTATGGACACGTATGCATTTTGACTCTTGAGACAATTTCTGTGGTTTCATTGTTCTTCTCTCCCTTATTTTTGTTTTTATATTTTTACCAGAGGATGGGTGTATGTAGTAGAAATGAGCATAAAATGGAAATTATAAAATATTGGCAATGGAAATAAAATGATGAAAACCTTAAAAAAGAAAAAAAAGGTGCACAAGAAGCATTAGCATGCATGGAGTGGTTGGAAGTAAAGGTGCATGTACAGGAGTAACTGCTGTATTCTAGAAGTTTCAGTAAGGTTCTGATTAGCGAGCAATCAATCAAAGTGGGCATGGACAACTTTACTGTAATCTAAATTATGGCCCTTGAAAGTCTTAAAATAGGTATTTATATTAAAGTCAGCACGGAATAACAGTAATTCAGATGGCAAAGCTATCATATTGAATTCAGTATCTTGGAGATAGAAAACTATGTGTCACAAATTTAGTTTCTTGTGCTTTTCTCTCTTTGGACGATGTTGCTTAAGTTCAGCCATATGTCATGTTCCTTCTGTTTTTCTAGAAAATGGATGGATTCTTTAGATGTTCATCTTCTAAAGTTCAGTTTTACATCCTCGTATTATTGACATATATGCATGTGTGTTTGTATAATGTAGCTGCAGATGCACAATGTACAATGCACATATGAGATTGATGCAAATGCTTCCATGACAATTAATTGAAAATTTTTGATTTATCTTTTGATATTGTTTTAATATTTATTTGATATGGTGCATTTTGAGAGAGAAGCAGAGTGAGATGGAGGTGCATCCTATTTCCCTTTTCACTTATTTTTGCATTTTTATTGCTCATGTAAGAAGGCTAATGGACATCCTTTTTGGAATAATAAAGTCCAAATAATGAGCACACATAAAGTTGGATATGAAATCAATTGGCTGCATGCAAGAAGTGGGGTAGTTGCGAAACAAATCAACTACAGCCGGTATTTTTGAAAGTAATGCTTTGCCACAAATGTGGATTTAAAAACATTTACTGCATTCTAATGAACTGCGTCATTCATAAAAGATTTATTTCGTCATTTTTGGCATCAAATGGAATGAAATGATACACTTTTATTAACATCTAAGCTTGCCACTAGTTGCTTGAAATTGGGATGTTTGATATAGTTGCCGAAATGAAATGGGGAATGGCTTGTATATGCATGTATTACATTTTGGTATTGGATATCAACAGAGATGGATGCAAAACAATAACAAAGAAACAAGGTGTGAATTAACTACATTTTAGGGTTTTAAAGCATTTCTATTGTTTTTTAATTTTTAGTTTAGCTTAAGAATGCAGTGACCTGATTATAGAGGGAAATGGCCTAAACTAGATTATCATTTTGCCATTTTGGATATTGTGAGGCTTCTTCTGCCAATTTGATGACATAAACAGGCCTTTGGTATATTTTCTTGACCCAGCATTTATATTAGAGTTGAAACAAAGTTGTCATTGTGGTCTTGCATATCTTTGATCTTTTTGTGATATATGGAATGATGAAGTACATATGAGATGTTACTAAATGTTACTGTTATATATTTCTGCATGCAATCACAAGCTGTAGTGAAAACAACCTATGGCGATGTTTTGAAATGGATAATATTGTGGGATGTGATTGGTCATTGTGAGGTCATGCTTGTCACATGGTACCTAGCTAGAGAATAAGGTGCACCTGAAATGTCTATTTATTCCGCTATGACAGGATGTAGGTTATTAACCATGCATTATTATTACTTGTGTTTGCTGCATGTTAATGTAATGGGGAAGCCAATTGAGTAGGGACTAGGGAGCTGTGCTATATGCACAAACACTATTGTTTACCATTCAGCTAAGGAGACACTCAACATGAAGGTATAGTCTTGTGTACCATGCTATATGGGGAATTGAAAGTCGTATTAAGCTTTTTCCTACATTTATGGGCTATCACCATATGGAATTGATCAATGAGGGTCTCCATGGGAGTTTTGGATGGACATTGCTAGAGTCCATGGTATCATGCACAAAAGGAAACTAATTAATGCAAAAACCACTCACATTATTTATGATAATTATTGAAGGATTTGATGAGAATGAAAGAAGCTTCATTAAGGTAAAAATGTACCCACTTTTTTGGTTGACCAGGGCTTATAGGTGCCAAAACTCCATGTCTGCAGGGCTCCCTATGGGGAGGTAGTGCACATGTGGATGGCACATCAACTAACAAGGTATTTAAAGTGTGTAAATTGGTATATATGGCTGCAACACCATCAACTTATTGATATAAAGGAGAAGGTAGACTCACTTTTACATCAAAGAACCATCATGAAGCACAACCAACCAATGCATTTCTGTACCTTCAAAATATTGGTGCAAACAGAGAAGCTATGGGTCATTCGCCCACTTGAACAACTAACCATAGGATTAATACAATCTAAGAAATACTTATATACATAAGCTTATAACTTTAGGGTGTCTTTAGTGATATAATAATCTAACAAAAGGGTCTCTTCAATATCAAACCCGACCCTAAAATGATAATTTGTCCAGAAGTACATGTAAAGTATCAACTCTCAACTCTATACCTCGTACTTGAATACTTAGGTTATTGGCTTTGGTGATTGCTAGGCTCATGAACTGATGCGTTGTTAGAAATAGAGAGAAGAACAGAAAAATACTTTTCGAAATTTTCTGTTAACTAGATCATCAAGTACCCAATAGATCTAAATAAGATTCTGTTCAGAGATACATAAGAAATACAGTGGATCTGCAAACTAAAATATTTCTGAGCATGCAAACTAGTAGATCCGAACTAAACAATTATTTCTGGGTATGCAAACTAGTAGATCTGAGTACAACATTCATAGATTTAAACACTAGATATTTCTGAGCAAACAAACTAGTAGATCTGAGCTTAAAACAAATAATTCACACTGAAGTAAATGCAACTGAAACTTACCTTTTGTGCAATGAAGGAAGAGCTAGGCACACAAGTGAGATGTATCCCTCTGAATTATGCTCAGATCTAGTTTTGGTCTCATAGATCAACCACTAAGGGTTAGATCTCTGTCAAAGAGAATATGAGAATGTTTTGCCACAATAGAAAAACCCCAAAGAAAAGACAAGAACCCCAAACTGATATCTTGAACCATAAACTCTTGTCTCAGCCACACACATAGAGGGATCGGCCAGCTAAAGAAGGTGTGACAGCAAGTGATAGGACAGCCATGGCCCACATTAAATTCAGATCTTTACACAGAGGTAGGCGGCAGTCATCAAAGGAGACCAACAACTCTGTCACACGGACTTTACATAGAGATAGGAGAGGCCGACTGCTTGAATGAAGGTAGTGGCTGAATAGAAGGGTGGCCGGCTTCACAAAAGAGCAGATCTGATGTAGTAAGGGAGACCTGGAAGTTGCAATCAGCTCAGCAAGGGCATAAACAGCAACCCAACACCTAGAACCACCCTCTAGCACAAAGATAAGTGAGCCAAACTGAACAGTCAAGGAGGCCGCAACTCAACAAGGAATAAAAACTCAGAGCTATCCACCACTTAGATGAGGAGAGAGTGAGTGAGTGTGATAGAAGAGTGAGGGAGGGGTTTTATTTATAGTTTTAGGCTAGGGCTTAGGTTAATAAAATAATAATTAATATAATGATATTATTTAATATAAATATTAAATTAATATGTCATATTTAATATTAATTAATATGTCATATTTAATCATCACTAAGCTCTAAAACAAAAATACAAACTCCACTCATACCCAAACTCAAAAACCAAAGGGTAAAGATCAAACAAAAGGGTTAGGAAGGGCAAAGGGGTTTTCTTAGTGGCAAAACATGTCCATATGATTCTCAAGGTGACCAATAAAATTTATCATCACTGCATAAGGGAGTACATCACACAATGTGGTCATGCCTATCTTCATAGTCTCTCCTAGGTCCTATGGACCATCCTTGGAGAGAGGAAGAGGATTACACATCAACACATCTTGGTATTACACCAAGATCTACCTGGTCAAAGACCAGGTTGCCCCAGAACACATCTGGGGTCTTATCCACCAAGGTATAAGACCAAGGATCAACCCATGCTTTAGACATGGATACCTTGGAACACATCCAGGGGCCTTAGACACATCTAGGGACTTATATTAACCACCAAGGAACACATCCAAGGATCAATCCAGGCTCAGGGCAAGGATTCCCTGGAACACATCTAGGGGCCCTAGAATACATCTAGGGTCTTTACTGCTTGGTCCCCAGACCAAGAACCCCAGTCATCTACTGAGGGCCCTCACAAGGGTCTTTTGCCATGACTCTAACTGCTTGGTCCCAGACCAAGAACCCCAGGAGTGTACTGGGGGCCCTAGTCCACAACTAGGGTCTCTCTAGGAGAATGGCTCTTGCAGTTGCATTAAATTCAACACTCCCTCTCAACAACACCAAGCTTGTCTCGAAAGTACACAAACTTTGTCAAGGACAGTGGCTTGGTCAAAATATTTGCCGTCTGTTCTGTCGTCGGAACATACTGAATACTGAGAATGTTTTTCTGCACCATGTCCTGAACATAGTGATATCTCATCTCATTGTGCGTCGACCTGTCGTGAAACACCAGATTCTCGGAGAGCTTTATACAACTCTGGTTGTCACAGTGTATGACTGTGGGTTCTAGCTTTGCACTGAACAAGTTTGAAAGTAGCTTCCTGAGCCACACTGCTTCTCTGCTAGCAGCACTTGCAACAATGTATTCTGCTTTTGCAGTGCTCTGGGCTATGGAGCCCTGTTTTCTGCTGGATCAAGAAATCATCTTTGAACCCAAACTGAAGCAATATCTGGAAGTGATCTTTCGATCCACTGTACTGCCCATCCAATCTGAATCTGTATATCCATGAAGCATTACACCTCCACTGGAAGTGTATCTAAGACCATAGGCTATAGTCCCCCGAACATATCTCAGAATAAGTTTAACAACCATATGTATATGCTTCGGTTCACACATTTACTAGTTGAGTGCATTTACTGCATAACAAATGTCCGGTCTAGTATGTACGAGGTACATCAATGACCCAATGATCTGTCGATATAAGGTGGGGTCTTTTGGATCTAAACGTGTAACTTGATCTTATAATTTCTTTAGGTTAGAGATCATTGGTGTGGTCATGGACTTACAGTCCATTATGCCAAATCTGCGGAGCATATCAACTGCATATTTGCTTTGTGAGAGAAGGATCTCACCTGGTTTCTGCCACACCTCCAAACCCAAGAAATAATGCATAAGTCCCAAGTCTTTCATTTCAAATTCTGCAGAAAGCTCCCTCTTAGTCTGAGCTATCAAGTTTTCTTCTCCAATGAGGAACAAATCATCCACATATAAGACTAAGATAACCGAATGATTTTGTACAATTTTTATATAAATATTGGGATTTGTTATGCTCTTGGTGAATCCAAGACTCTGAAGAAAATTGTTTATTCTCCCATACCAAACTCTCGGAGCTTGCTTTAATCCATATAGGGCTTTCTTGAGTTTGCACACATGAGATTCTTTCTCATGGATTACGAACCCTTCAAGCTCTTCGATATACACTTCTTGCTCAACTTCATCGTTAAGAAAAACAGTCTTAACGTCCATTTGATGAAGTTTCCAACCAAAGACTGCGGCAAGAGAGATAATAACCCTAATGGAAGTATATCTGACAACTGAAGCAAAAATATCGTCATAGTCAATTCCTTCTTTCTGAGAGAAACCACGAGCCACGAATTTAGCCTTGTATTTTTCAATACTACCATCTGCTGCATGCTTTATCTTATAAAGCCATTTGGAAGTTACCACTGATTTGCCACGAGGTCTAGGAACCACTGCCCATACATCATTTTTTAGAATTGAATCATATTCTTCTATCACATCATCTTTCCACACTTGATGTTTGGAGGCTTCTTCAAATGTAGAAGGTTCTGAATCAATCACAAGATTCAATTTAGCTATAAGATCGGAGTACTCATCTGGTTTCTTGCTTTCTCTGAAAGTGCCCTTAGGAGCTGAAAGCTTTTCTGCTTCCTTCAGAATTTCTCGGCACCAGGCTGGTTTCCTCTTAATAGGAGGTTTCTCTAAAGGAAACTCAATAGTATGCCTTGAAGGATCCACTTGAAGTTCTGAGGTCTCCTTTCTCTGCTCATCTGGAAGAGGAGAATCTGAAGATTCAAGAGATGGAGCTTCCTTCTCCCTTGAATCACATGGAAGTTCTCTGGCTCGACGAAAAACTGCTTCATGAAAAGTCATGTCTCTGCTTACCTCGATGAACTTTTGACCCGGGATATAAATTCTCTAAGCCTTTGAGGTTTCACTGTATTCCACAAAAGTTTCTTTCTTTCCGGAGGGCTCTAGCTTAGTCCTCTTTTCTTTTGGAATGTGAACATAGACTGGACTGCCAAAGATTCTCAAGTGATCAACTGAAGGCTTTATACCGGTAAAAACTTCTTCTGGAGTTTTCGCTTCAAGAGCTTTGTGTGGACATCTGTTCTGAATGTAGACTGCAGTACTGGCAGTTTCGACCCAAAGAGATAAAGGTAAGTTCTGGTCATACATCATGGCCCTGGTTGCTTCATAGATAGTTCTGTTCTTTCTTTCTGCGACCCCATTTTGCTGGGGGTTATACGACACAATCAGCTCCCTCTTAATCCCAGAAGCCCGATAGAGTTCATCATATTTGAAGGAGTCAAATTCTTTACCATTGTCTGTTCTGAAAACCCGGATGTGTCTTCTTGTCTAATTTTCAACAAGATTATTGAAATCTTGAAATTTGCTGAAAGATTCATCTTTAGTCTTTAAAAAGTAAATCCAAGTTTTATGAGAACAATCATCAATAAAAATGATATAGTAAATACAACCATTCATAGATGGAGCAGTCATGGGTCCACAAAGATCAATATGTATTAGATATAGAATGCCATTAGATTTTTTATTGTTGTGAGGATATGGTTTTTTTGTATTCTTACCGAGTGCACAACCTCTACAAACACTATCATGCTCAAAAGAAAATAATGACATACCTGTCACCATCTTTTGCAAACCTGGAAGTGCGTTGTAGTTGAGATGTCCAAGGCTTCTGTGCCATAGCTCTCGGGGATTTATTATCTCGTGAGCTAGTGCCTGAACAACTTGACCTGAGATTTTATAAAGTCCACTCTCACGAGTTTCAATAGTCATAGCAGTGCTCATATCTCCATTTGAGGGCCACATGAGAGCCTTCCCTTTGGTGAAGGCTATTGAGTATCCTTTGCTTTCTAACACTGAAACTGAGATTAGTTTTTTCTTTAAACCAAGAACATAAAGAATTTCATCAATACGCAAGATATTACTTGATTGAAGTTGGAAAGAAGCAGATCCAAAACCTTTTATGTCATAAGTACCATCATCACCCAGTTCTACCTTTACATTGAATTTCTTGTCCCGATAGTTTGCAAGATTTTGTTTGAAACCTGTCATGTGTTTGGAAGCACCACTGTCCATTAACCAAATCTCCTCTGATTTGGTTATAGTGCCAGAAAGAGATGAGATGAGATAATATTCTTGTTGTTGTTCTTGCTATTTGGTGGCTGCCCTGGTTTGTCTTCTTTGAGGTTCCTATTGAGGTTTAGCCTCTTCAATAGCAACTGAGGCTTGGAACTTTCCTTTTTATCTCTGCTGAGAGGGAGGGTTCCTGCAATCTCTTGCATAAGGTCCTAACTTATTGTAGTTAAAACATTTTACTTTAGATAAATGAGGATTAAGATGAGATAACTTACCTTTACCTTTAGATTGAGGAAACTTCTTCCATTTCTTGGCTTTCGCTAAAAGGGCATGATCTCTTAGAATTGAATGATCATTTATGCTTTTGAGTCTTCCTTTTTGTTCTAAACACTCATGCCATAATCTGTCAAACTTAGGCTAGGCTTCTCTTCCATTGACTGATGCGAGAAAAACTCTCCATGACTCAAGGAGTCCATCAACTGCAGTTTGCACAAGGTCATCATCATCTACAACAACTCCTATTGCTATAAGCTGATCTCTGGTTTGAGCAATCTTGGAGAAGAAGACAACAATTGATTCATCTTTTCCCATCCTCAAAGTACGTAGTTGTTTCTTCAATAT
>JZKD02S1849741.1:512959-534720 GCA_000966675.3 Picea glauca | reverse complement strand
ATGGTTCATCTTTTCATAGACACCGCTGATCATTAGTCTGGCATTGATGTTTTGGTGATTTGTTTTGCTATTCTACATCAGATTTTGTTGATATTGAATAATATATTTATATCTTATTTTTATGGTTGTTTTATTCTGTATACGTTGCTGCATGTATTATGTTTGATTAACTAAACAAAAGAACTGCAACATAACATTTTTTTCTACTTTTGCTTACTTCTAAGCTGCTGCTTATACACTGAATTGATTGACACAACTCAGAGCTGTGGGTGATGTTATTGCAGTACTGTGCAATGAGCCTTGGCTGGGTTGGATTAGATTTCCGAGGTCTGCTTCCTTCCCTTTTTGAAGCGTAAGTGTGTCTGTGATCCCTACTGTTGTAAATCCTTGTCAGTTCATATTATCAAATTTTCTGGTACGTTCATAATTCATGTGTATGTATTCCAATTGATTTGTCTTTCAGCTCAGTGCATAATTTATTTGTGCGCAATATGGCTGCTACAGTTGAAAGTTTTCAGGTACACATGCAATGTTTTCTTGCAATGCAGTCTTTAATTTGCATCCAATTCATAGCTTTTAATGGTTCATATTTGTGCTAGTTCTTTTGCGTGCTTAATTACTGGAGCTTTACCTGACATTTTGTATTTGGGCCCTTCTTTCTCATGCTCAGCTTGTGTTGGATTCACATCGTTGGGTTCCACTCCCCTCTGTTGGATTAGCTAGCAAAGGAAATAATGAAGAGAGCCAGGATGACATGGCTCCTCCCTACTCTTTGATGGAACATCCACCTCTGGCAATATTTGTGAATGGTAAGTTCTTGGAGGAATAGTACATTTTCAGAGAATGACTATCAACTTTATTTCATAAGGCCAAGCCTGGCGGGCTAACTTGAGTGGTTGAGAGCTGTGAATGGCAAACAGGAGGTCTTGAGGTCAAGTCCCTGGGCTGGCTGTCTCTGCATATGTGGGTCTCATTCAATGTCCCTACTGGGTCAGTGTATAATAGTCTGCGCAGCCTGCTTTATGCTGGGCACCATCCTTGGAATGAGGGGAAGTGCCTGGGGGTTTCCCGGGGATGCATTTTTTCCAAGGAAAAAAAACTTCATTTCATAAGGTTACAAAGAAATGCAAAGTTGACCGAGTCTTCTCTATCTTATTGTGCTATCTCAGTTTCTTATTGAAGTTCTTGGGATATATCATATCCCTCCCAGGAATGTCGGGGATTCTCAGAATAGGTCTTTTACATAATAGTCCTTTTGAAGTAATTTTCCAAATTTTTGAAAGCATCAATCCTTGTCAGCATGACCCCAGGAATGTCAATTAGAAGAATCTAAGCTAGTATGTTACTTGAATTGGTATTCTTATCCACCACCACACAGTAATCAGACAAGATTCTTTGTACTAGTAATAACTTGTTATTGTGACCTAACCAGGGGAGAATCTTTGTGCTTGTTGCAAAACCCAAGATGCTTCTGATCAAAGAGGATTGAAGTCCATGTAGAAATCCTATTAAATCTCAAATTCATATATAGAAATCTGTTTATATGTTCGTCATATAGTGTACCTGTGTACATGATTTGCAGATAGCTTTGTATTGTAAACATAGCTTCACAGGAACTTGTTCCCATTACCGGGGGACTCGTTCCTCAAGCTCCCTTTTCCCAGGCAACTTTGGAACGGGTAGATAACATTCCCTTTTGGCATGGAATGTCGTTGCCTGGCCAGTTTCCTGCCAAAAAAGAGAGCATTCTGAGAACTTCTGGGTGTTCCCACGGTCTGCGAGGCCACAATAGGTGCCAAAATAGGAACCCAAAAACCAGTAAAAAACAGCAAAATAAATGAAAAACCCTAATCCTAGGTAGTTTTTGAGAATTTTGAATATATTTTGGATTGATTTTTGATAAATTTTAAAATTTTAAAATACTTTTTTTCCACTCCCTTTTTGTTGTTCCCTGGAAATTCAGGGGGAACTTCTAGCCATTCCTGAAGTCCACAGCCCTGGTCACCATTCTGAAACTAATGATTCTAAAACATGCTTGTTAGAAAACTCATTTACATATTTTAATTATTTTGTCATCTTTATTGATCAGATTCAGCAGTAAGAACAGGGTCACTTGCTGAACATACCTTTATTTTTACTTGGCATTGATCCTTAAAGGCCATGCCAGCATCTATCATCAGGCCACTGCTCTAGCAGAAATTGCTTTGAAATCATGCTTAGAAAGCATATAAATTGTAAAACCTATGTTTGGATTGAGATTCCAATCATAATGGTGACTGTTTTCCTTCATGAATGTTTGCAGGTGTGTTGGCGGCACTAAATGAATTACGCCATTGTGCTCCAATTAACTTGAAATCAGTGTTAGCATTGGAGCTTGTACAAGCTTTGCAGACTGTTTCGGATTATTTGGTGCTGTATAACAAAACACGAATGTTGAGAGACAGCGAGTCGACTCTTTTCCTAGCTATGTGTCGAGCATTCATTGAGGTTAGGTTAATTTAATAATTTATGATCATGATTATACACATTGTCCAGGCTCCAAGACCAATTTCCTTTCATATTTATTCCGGTCAATGATTGGGCCGCAAATTTATTTTTTAGGTTGTATTTTGTTTTTGTAAGCTATTTGGTGATCCTGTGTGAAACTGCAGGTTGCTTGTCCCTACTGTGTACGCTGTTTTAGTCGTTGTTATCCTGGTGGAGTTAGCTTAACAGAATTAAATAAAGCTATAGAAGCGGTGTGTAATCTTGTTGGAAGAACTGCATCAGGTCTTGCTCGAAGGGATAGTGGAGTGAATGGATCTTTTAGTTCTGAAATTCTGCCTTCAAATCATCCTAGCTTGAATTCAGGCAAGCAGGCTTCATTAGGCAACCATGCAGATAGTGGATCAGTTGTTGTCGAAAACGGAGGACCAACTAACTCAGACAATGGGCCTCAAATTTCAGAATAGCAAATTTACAGGGGCTAACAATTCTGAACAAGTGCAGGGTGGGAGAAGTCATATGTATGGTGAGTATTCAAAAGTGCTTTTAAGACAATGATGGACAAATCATGAAACGTAAATTTTGCTAGATATGTTTCTTCAATCTTGAAAATCACGAGTCATAAATTTTGCCTTGTACTTGCTTTCTTAAGGCTATTTTTTATATCTCTACTCCTGATTCTATCAAATAAAGGGTTATGCCTTGGCTTGGAAGGGAGTAGAATGGTTATCTGTCTTCAGAGGCTATCTGATTGATGGCTGTGCTGCTCCAGGTATTCAGGTTCAATCATGTTATGAACCAAAATGCACTTAAGAATTATCATATCACATCCCAGCTTTCTTTGGATAACTGTTTCCATGTTGACTGGGTTCTGGCCTGCTATTTGACAATAACTACAGTGCACTAGGAAGAAGATTACAACAAACATCTTTCTCTTCCCAATGGAAATATCATATATTGCAATATGGATGTATGGACAACAGAGTAAATAAGTTTGTAGGAAGGTTGAAGTCTCAATGAGAATGCCATTGTGTAGCTATCTGGTTCAATCACCGATGCAATTGTTTTCTCTTTTTCATGATCAGCTACCAAGTTCATTTATATGTTGGGAATGCATTGCTTTTCCTCCAGAAAAGTGTCACCATTGCAGGCATGTTAGGTAAAAGTCTTCCAACTTCTTGAATAAATTCAATAGCTTTGCTAGTATGAGAGGTGTATTTACGACGGATCTGTTGATGGACACTACAATGTCACATAGGTTTGACCCTAATGGCTGAAGCCCTTCTGGAGATTTTCCAGGCATTCATTTAATACTGAGAATGTGTTGCAATGATCTACTAGTTCTTAGCAGCAATATATGCACATTTTAGAGAAGATGTTTATCTGTTCAAAATCTAAGGATGCAACATTTCATCCAGGGCAGTGGAAGCCGTAAAAATGATTGTCCAAAATCAAACATTATGGCTTTAAAATTTTGATTTGTTAATGCTCATTTACTGAGTGCAAGTTTAAGATTAAATGTTCACCAGCATTCAAAAATGAATCTGAAAAGGGAATAAAAAAAAGTTCAAAACTTCGGTGAGAACTCGCCTGTCAGATTTTTTACTATTGTGCTTCGGAATGATTGCTGTGTTGTTCTTTTGTATGATGAATACTATAATATCACTAATGGAATTCGAAACATTTCTCATTTGATAGACTCTAAACATTTCTCGAAACACTGCAATTAACTCTCTAAACAAGTTGCATTTGCTGGTTTCAAGTCAACTTTAGTAGTTGCCGCAGTTGGTTTGCAAGTGGGCATTTTGAAATTAGCTAGTATGTCTTTTGCATATTTGGTTTGTGCATTAATATTGTCTTCCTTTTTGCTAAACCTCCATGCCTAAGCAATAGTGAAGCACGCCACGATCTGTCATCTTATAGGCCACATAAATTTGTCTTTAGCTCATTAACCAACCACGTGTCATTAATTGTAATGGTGAAGACATCATAAAATATTAATACATCATTTGAAAAAATATGAACCAAAAGATCTTTAAATTTCATTCTGGTTAAGTATTTATCATTTCGAGTACCATGCTCTTGGAGCTCGTTTCAAGTGACATAAAGCTTTAACCTCTAATTCAAATGCTCTTCTCCTTCTCAAAACGAAGGTGCTGATCCATATTCCACTCTTTATTTAAAAACCCATTCAAAAATGTATTTTTTACTTTTATTTGATGAACT
Source organism: Picea glauca (assembly GCA_000966675.3). Lineage (NCBI taxonomy): Eukaryota > Viridiplantae > Streptophyta > Pinopsida > Pinales > Pinaceae > Picea > Picea glauca. The sequence goes on along the minus strand of JZKD02S1849741.1, from coordinate 530,010 downwards.
TCCTATTTGAATTGAGATGCTAACACAAAAATAAGCATGGTTGTGTTCATTTTTACAATTGCTGCGAATGTCTTTTCATACTCAATGCGCTCTTTTTGTTTATACCCCTTCGTTTTTAGCACATTGTAGCCATCGGCATTATGTTTTGTTTTAAATACCCATTTAAGAGAATTTGTATAGCATCTTCCCATTCTGGTCTGCCCTTTTGTCAATTCATAGGAGATTATTCCAATGGATGCGACGCTATTCACAGGAGTTTATTCCAATGGTTGCGACATTAACTTTTTTCATCTTGTTTTGCCTTTACTCTTATCATCCATTTATAGTGCTTCAAAATTTTTAATACTCTACAAGTACCCTTGAGGAAGATTTATTTCATCTATTTTATTGGTACTTGGGTTGCTTTTTGGGGATTAAAATTGTTATTACTTTCACTTGTCATTTCATCTTCATTTGTTTTATTTTGTCTTCCATTAACACCAAGGTGGTGTTAGTTGATTTTGTTCCTTTTGGCTATGTAGTCTATAAAAAATTACATACATGCTATAGATAAAGTGGCCTTTTCTAAACGAGTTTGTATGCGTTATTTCCTATTTTTAATCCACCTTGTGCCTTTTTCCTTTGGAATGCCTGCATATGTAATGCTTCCAAATTATTAAAGTGATTTACTATAGGTTTAGGCTTCATTTCACTTCAAGCGTCTTTGATGTAATGTTTTTGAGTGCTTTTGTAGGATTTCTTTTTGTTGGACTCCTATTAACTCACTTAACCCAAAGTTCATCTGTGAGATTATTTCCTTTCAACATGTATCTTATTATTTCGATAATTATCTTATATTTCTTTTTGATAACTATGTATGGTTTTGAGATTCTTTCCTTTCAACATGTACCTTGCCGTATCAATAATTGTCTTATATTTCTTTTCTACAACTATGTTTTGTCCAATCTGTGAGTTGCCTTATGATGCTGTGAGTTGCCTTATGATGCAGTGTCTTGCAAGTACTTTAAATGTGTTTTAATTATATTCTCCTCCATTTTCTTCATCCATTTGATTTTTCAACCGTTACACTAAAATTCAAGAATATATGAAGACTTGAATTTAATCTTGTTTCTCCATCTGATGGGGTGTTCATGGATCTATAAATAACATACACAAATTCCACGTTCTTTTGGAAAATTATACTATATTCAATCCCCTTTAGGGATTCATAAAAAAATTTGTGTACTTAAACCTTGATTCAAAGTTTATTTATTTAATTATTAGAAATGTTCCAATTTTTAGCCATAGACAACATTATTCCAAAATTTGGCTATAAACATTGTAATCATATGCCTATTATGCATTTGTAAATCAAAACCATCACAATATAGGATACACAACATTAAAAAATAGAAATTATATACTTATTTTGAAATTGTAGTTGAGCCACATTGAATGGTTAGTTGAGAATTAGTTTCCTCCCAGTGATCAAGAATTTGACAAGGTTGCCACCCCTAGACTGGAGCCATGGAATGACACGAGCAATGGGATCCTTTCCAACTTTTGCTTTCAGGGACAAGACCACTACCCACTTTTTTTTTTAGGTTATGAAGTCCGGGGAAAACCCCTCGAGTACTTCGCCTCATTTCAACGATGGTATCCAAGGTAAACCCTAGAATCTTTAGGGCACAAGACTAATCAACAAGGCTCAAAGCCATTACAATAATATACCCATTGAGAGCTCAACATGTCACTTGTGGGAATTGAACCTTAGTGGGGAGAATGACAATCATTCCTCCCAACCACTCAAGTTAAATCTAATTGACAAGAACACTACACACTATAATGACACTGTACTTACAATACATGATGCCCACATACCGCAAGAGAGTCCATAAGGTAGAGATGCTCACTAAGGGATAGAGAAAAAATCCCCCTCCTAAGAGATCTTACCTTTAATACCCCCCTTGCATCGATAGCTAGGTTCAACCTTCATAGGGGCCCTTTCACATGGATAAATAGGTATCATTTATTAATTTAAGAGAATTTGCACTCAAAATGACCTTTTTTTCATCTTTGATTTTAATTCTCGGGGCATCATGTGTAATTCACTAGGGAATAGTTATGTCCCTCTCACATTCTCCCCAAGCTCTTTGACTTGTGTTAGTGCATAGTGCCTCCCTATGTTCCTTTTGGCCGTTCCATGTTGATTATATTACTTTTACCAGGAACACATTTACATCACTGGCATAAGCATCGATTAGGCCATATCAAACATCATAGCCTATATGTTATTTATATATTCGCTAGTAACTTAGTTACCGACTTGATGAAAATTATGACCTCAAAACGAGAACTCTAGCTCTATATATCCATATTTTTGGGTCAAAATTACCAAAACCAACCCTCGAATCGAAAAGTGGTGCTCCCATAATCACCTATTTTCTTTTGGGTTAGAATTACAACATTTTTTCACCATTGTTTTAAATCCTTATAAAGTTTCAAACAAAAGCTTTAAATTCGACCATCTAAAACAAAAAGTGGTGCTTTTAGCATCATTTTTAATTTGGGGTTTAAATTACAACTTGGTTGAAATTGTGGTCTTAAAATTGACCCTTGAATAGGACAAGAATAAGAAACTTATCTTTAATGGTCATTTTGTTGAAATATCTATAATTTGGACACATACACCATGGGCCTTCCTCTTCTTGAACCATCACCACTGGTGAAGAGAAATCACTTTGTCTAGGTTGAATGATGACAATCTCTAACATTTCTTGAACCATACGCTCATTTTTTTTTTTTTTGCATGAGTGCTTGCAAGGCCTAATGTTAGGTGGTACACTTCTTAGTTGCAAATGAATATAATGGTCATGAGCTCGAGCAAGTGGAAGACCCTTAGGCATATCTCCAAATACCTTGGAATGATTGTCAATAACTTTTTGGAGATACACTGGAGGAGAGGGTCTAGATGTTTGAACATCTAGTGATAACAATTATGCAATTACATCATGCTGCCCCCTTTTTAGTAATTTTGTTATGCTATTAGAGCTTACCATTTTAAAGGGTTTCCCTTGGATACCTTTGAGTTCAATTTCCTTACCTTTTGAGGAAAATCTCATGAAAAGTTCCTAAAAGTTAAGAGCCACTTTCCCAATGTCTGTAGCCATTGAAAACCTAATACAACATCAACAACATCCATTTGGATTTCAATCACGGGACTATCCAATAAATACTCCCCCATAACGAGCCTAATACTATGGAACTTCCCTAAACAATTTATGGTACCTCCATCTGCAATAATTATTTGAAACTCTGTTGTTGGAAATATAAAGCAATTGAGGAATTTTGCTAATTTGCAACTAACGAAGTTATGTGTACTACCCTAATCAATCAATACCGTATTTATAACTCTATTATTACTTGATGATTTTACCTAATATTAATATTTTCTACCTAAACTTTATTATTATTAAGGTAAAACTTTTATTCTCTATTATTATTTCTTACTTTTATATTATCATTACTTATTATAATACTTATTAATATTACATTTACTTATTATTATTTAGGGTTAATAATTATTTATTTAATTAGACTTCATTAAATAATTTAGGGCTTCTCTAAGGTTTTTTAGCCGACGACTATAGTTTTCTAGGGTCTTATCTACTCTTTTCATATTTATATATTGGGTCTCCCTCTTCTACTACTCGACTATTTGTCGTAATGATGGATCCAACTAGTGATCCAAAATGTTGACAATCAAAATGACGACTGTGGAACATCTGAGCGATTCTATTAATAACCCTCACCACATAAACCTCAAATCAATAATAATCAATCAATACTGTTACCTTTTTTTTGATATATCCTTCTATCTTGAGGGTTTACAGAGTACTAATGCTAGCCAATGCATGACAACATATGGTTGGAGTAGTCTCTTCTAGTTGTAGATGTTGTGATGGTTCAAATTCCTAATCTTCTTCCTCTTCACAATCTATGTAGAATAATGTCCTCTCACCGCATTCGTGCCCCTTACTGTACTCGCTGTCACAATCGAAACTTATTCCCTTTTCTCTTCTTTCATACATTTGCTGAGGTGTCAACATTGTAGGTTGAGTGAGGTTAGGAGAGGGAACATGGGGCTCTCTATAGTTGTTAGTGGCCACTTTTCTAGTACACATATTTTTACTTTCAACTTTCTTGGCCACATTGAAATCATCCTCTAGGGATTTAGGTTCAAAGAGATGCACCCCAGGTTGAATCTATCCTTGAAAGTGCTCATAAAGATATCTAACAAATTATCCTTTGGAATGTTCTTTACTTTGAGACTTAGTTTTTGGAATTGCTGAATGTGCTTTGTAATTGGACCTCTTTGCCCAAGATTTATCAATTGACTAAATAATTTTGATATTAATATCTCCATAATGTGCTAACAATTCATTTGTAAAAATAGACCAAGAGATAATATAATCATTTTTTCATTCACAAAGCCATTGGTACCAAACAAATTGATCATGTTCTAAATACAAAAATGCAACAGTTACCTTTTGTAAAGTGGGCACTTGGTGTAGATCAAATAATTGCTCCTTTTGAAATGTCCATGTTATAGGATCTTTCCATCAAATTCCCTATATCAATCTTGAAAATTAAGTAGTTTCTTGATGTTGAATTGAACCTCTGATGATGTGGATCTTGGAGTGATGAATAATCATGATTATGAGATTTAATCCTTGTGTTCTCCACATTTGTTAAAATCTTCCCCAAATGTGACTAGGGAATTTTGCTATCCCTAATTTCAAGGTTTCCTTGCATCCCAATATCACCTTTAGGGAACCTCTCTTCTAGGGTATGTAAGTATGGTTTCCATGGAATTTTATAATTGCTCCATCTTTTAATTGACGATTTTTTGTAAATTTTCTATCTTTTGATTAGTTTCACATTTAAGTAATTCTTGCAAATGTGCCAATTCAACATTTTTCAATATAATACCACCCATTTCATTAAAATAGTTCATCAATAGGGATACTTGGTACCCGAAGTCTTCACCTTTAGGCATTATGTATGAGTTCTCTAGAGGTTTAGCACGAATATACATTTTTGTAGGACCGTTTTCCATGTGAAAAACTAATAATACTGCTCTTTTTTTTTTAAAAATCTTTATCAACATTTTTGAATTACCAAAAACAGATCTTTCAATCAAAAGTTCTGCCAATTTCAAGTTAACACACCTTTAAAAACTTGGTTTGTAGACCATCTTGTTGGCTGACCTTTCTCATGAACTATCTCTAAAATTTTGGTCCCTCTAAGTCTGAATATTTTTTGTAGTATCTTAATATTTCTTTTCTACAATTCCAGAGATTTGACCAAATTCCAATGTGCAAAGAGAAAGTTACGACAACTTTCCAAAAACTTCTTGTTTTTATCCATTTCAAGACATAGAGAGATTGTACGGCCTATCATGTGTCCAATTTTTCAAATATGCTTTTAAAATTTGGAGATGAAATACTATGATCTATTTTCTTTAGAATGGAACTAGTGGCATTCAATTTAGACTTTTTTAGGTTTAAATATGACAATTTTACCAAGAACACCTATTTGAGACTAGTTTCAGGATGAGTCAAAAACTCTAATTTTCAGTCTGTGTTTTTTAAAGTATAGTGAATCAGACCCTGGAATTTACCATAGGTGCTTCATTAGGGACCACCAGTGTCCCAAAAATGTTTCTAACTAAAAATCCTTGAGTTCCATAGGCTATATCTATAAAAATGTAGTGAAACAAAAATGGAAATTTTTACAAAAGTACTTTGCCTTGTCGCCTTAGTGTCCCAAAAATTTCACGATATGAAACTATCCATAAAAAAGTTATAGCAAAAATACCAAGACGACTCATTTGAAAGAGCAAAACCTTAGAATCGTATGCTTTGAAACCAAATGTTAGGCAACAAACACCCAAATAGCCTAAAAATAAAAAGAGAAGTAACTCCATGCCTTGAGATTTATATAGAGGAATAAATGATAAGCCTCTTCAAGGGGGAAACCTCCTTTTACAATATAAAAAATGTTTAAGGTGAGATGCCTTCTAAAACTAGGTCTCCTTGGTATATATAGGAGACAAAGGGTACAATTACAGTTAAAGGTTCGACCAATATGTACAACACTAGTATAACAATAGAAATGTAATAACTCAATATCTAGGGCTTAATATATTATTACAAGTAGTCTTACGTTATGACCAAGCAACACGGTGATAATAATCATGCCTGAAAATAATGTCAGAATCACATTCTTGAGGTATCTTGTAGAGTATTTTCAATACATATACAATAAACATTGAAGTTATTAATTCTCTTGTGAAAGTCCCTTCCTAATGATTTCCATGAGAAAACTATTGTAATTTTTAAGGGAGTTTGTTGTTTTGTTAATTGACGCTTTCTCAAGAAATGGGGTTTTTAAGGGTTGCAACGCACTCCTTTCTTCCACATTGTGATCACATCATGGTTGGAAGTATGCAACAACTATTTCTATCCGACTCTAAGTTTTTGCATGGTGAAAACTACTCAAGGTGGAAAACAAAGGTAAAACTTATATGATTTTGAATATTGGAGTGTTGTGGACGACACGATGATTAGACATACAATCGATTTTGATCAACATTCAAAGTTTGACAAGGATAATAACAAATCCAAGTTGATTATCATGTTTGGAGTGTTGTATGAGGTCCAACCTCATATTTGTGACTCAACCATTGCTAAATATGTCTAGAACAAACTCAACATTGTTTATGAGGTGAAGAATACAAATTCCTTTTTTCATTTGTAGAGTCAATTATTGTTGCCTAAAGCTGAAGATCAGTGAGAAGATTGAAACTTTTCTCCGACAAGTTGCTAAAATACAAGCCTCACTACAAGCACCAATTATAACAATGGAGGGTGCTTCACTGGTGCTTATTATCTGTTGGGCTCCAGTTTTGTCATATTTTCCTCCATACAAATACACTCATCATTACACCTTCTCCCCGCATTTTGTCACTAATATATCCCTAATTACACCATTATCTCATGTTATTCATTCTATGTGGTTAATACATAATTTTATGTACTTTTAGTGATTAAAATGATGATTATACAATAGTTTTTCTGATGATGGTTTAATCCTATGTTTCTATGTGTCCCGCACTGGAATTTGTTCGGTACCCGCACTGAAAGTCATTCGGTACTCACACTCCAAGTCATCCTGTACCATAAGGTTCTACAGTCATCATGTACTCACACTCCATGTCATCCGGTACCCACACTCCATGTCATCCGGTACTCACACTCCATATCATCCAGTACTAAGCTCGTCCGATACCAATACTGTGCTTGTCCAGTACCAACATCAATAACCGTCCGATACTAGATATAGTTCGAAATTTTGGAAACATTCTAAAGGAAAATCGAGGACATGGGTTTTGTCCAGAGAGATGTCTACATGTGGACATGAGAGACATAATTCACCCAGATCACACATGTGGACCTCCATCTCAGGGGGAATGATTCTGCAAAAATTAGCAAAAAATCTCAAACTGCCAACTTGCGCCTCAATTTCCGTACATATGGAATCAGATCTAGAAATTCTACGAAATGGGTTTTGCCTAAGATGTGGAAAATTGAGTAAAACGCAGATACCTTTTCAAAATGCGAATTAGTTTGGAAGATATGGGTGGATCCCTAACTAGAATCTGCCCAAATTACAATAAAACCCAGATTTTTGTGATTTTATTTAAAAGATGTAAAATTTGAAATCTGAGCATTGAGATTCGATCCCATCCAATCCTCAATGATTATTCATGTATAAATAAGCCTCATAGGGTTGTGAGAAAGAGCCATTAGTTTCATGAAGATTTTGTGAATGCGAGATTTATTCTTGTGAGAAAGCTTTAAGGAGTTGTTAGCCATGCAAAAATAGAGTTTTTGATCTCAATGAAGAGTTGATTGTTGCTGCGACATTGAGCATCCTTCTAGCTTGATCTGATTCCTTCTTAGAAGCACTGATTTCCTGGGAAGGGCCCCTCAGTGAGGGTAAGTGTTGCCATTATGTATTCATTTTGTAGATTAGTATTGTGTTGTTTGTTTACATGCAATTCAATTTTGGTTTTGATTATTGATTGGATGCATTTCAATTCTGTCATTTACATTAGTTTTGGTAATTAAAACTCATATTTTATTTTACCCTTCATTTGTGTGCACCAATCCCATAGATATATGTTATTTGCATTAATTGTTCCTAATACTCTGTTTTGTGCAATTCATTCTCATTGCTTTTCAATTCATTTCCAAACCTTCTTCCCATATGTGCATCTTATCTTTTCTTCAGAAATCGATTGGAATAATACTCAAGATCACATTCATATGATAAAATTTCATATTCATTGCCACCCATTTTCCTTAACAAACACATACCTTTTGCAGCTGCTATACTCATCTAGATTCAGTTCATACACATAGATCAATTGCAGAAGGTATTGTTTTCCCTCCAATTATTCATATGCCACTTGCAATTCTTCCCACAAACACTTTGCCACACCCATGAATTCTATCCACACATTCACCCTTAGTTTCAAATATAATCCATTCCATCATATGCATATACCCATCATGCATTAGATATATTCCATTACATAATCATATCTTCATTCCATCTCATTTCCGTTTTTCTATTGTTTATTGCTTCAAAGATTGATTAATTCATTAAGACCTTATCATATACACAATCTTTTGAATGCAGAATATGAACAAGTATCACTCTTTATTCATTATTTTTTGCCTAAAACTGAGTTAGATTCAAAATGTATTATTCTTTGTATGCAAGTCTTTCAGAGAAGAAAATTAGTAAGCTTGTATTCTCATTCATTTCTTCTAAATTCCCATTGTATTAAATATCCATTACTCTTGTGCATTTGATTCACTCATTATTTCTTTATGATTGATATATACATTTAAAATGGTGGTTTTGAGTCTAAGTGAATCTTAGGTGTTGATTGAGTTTGATGATTTTGAGTTTCCCGCACTTAGTTTTTATTTCTCGTACCTTTGGATTCCTTGCACTTTAATTTCACATAGCTTCAATCACCAACAAACAGATTAGAGGTCTAACGACCAATCTAGTTGCCAGCGACCAATTTCTTTGCTTGCGACCAATGACCCGTGTTCCTCTTGACAAGTCATTTTTCTAAGGTTTGAGAATAGGTTGAATGAGAAGGGTTTGTTTAGTTCCTCTTGGCAAGAAGATTACTTATTATTACAGGAACTTCATCTCAAGTTCTCGTAGAACGTAGAATATTTCAAGTGAATAGAACACAAAATCTTGATATTGATATAATATGATAGAGCTTGCTTGGATATTACATCGCCCTTAGATAATGAAGTGCATGAGGACCAAGGAACAAAATGAGTTCGATGAATTTAAAAAAATGATCGTACATTTTGATTGCCACTTCTAGATCTAGTTTGGAGATGTCAACTTTTCTTGTATAGATGAAAGCGGATAAGTACTCTGGACAACCTAGTAGAAACCTGTTTGGAGGATAGTTTTGCTTCTAAGGTATTGTACTAAAATTGTATATTGGATACTCTGGATTCTATTTTTTGATAGTTCATGCAAGCTACAATTCCTGAAAGTTTCTATTTTCTTTCTTGTCACCATGTTTACACAAAATATTATTCCTGCATTCTTTTCACATTTAGGACAATGAAACTCATTTCTTGGGAAATATATGTAAGACATGGACAAATGAAGCTGTAAGGCTTTCATTCAGGGCTAAGAGAAAAGGTGAAAAGTCACATAAGTGAAAATTAACACCTCAAGAGACCGCAAATTGAGCCCAACTACCAATGGACTCGACACAAGATTTATTTCTTTGTCTCTTAACAACTTGCCTTCTCAGACAAACTTGCAGCTAACCAGTTGATCAAAGACCGCCCATTCTCAATTAGATGCGATCACTCGATCTGAAAATACACTGAATTGAATTGATTTCGATTGGATGCCCAATTCTCTATCAGAGAAATCGACTCGGTCAACATCAATTTCAACCACTCAAAGTGACAACTTGTCTTGTTTGAGTGCTCTCCAATCATGTGGCAACTCCGTAATCGTGGAAAACACACAAAAACAACTGCTTGAAGCTTTGTAAGTTTAATTTTACATTGTTGAGATCAAGATTGAATTAATTGTAAATGGGTGCATTTTCGATAGAATCCAACACCCTTTGTTTGTTGAGTTTGCATAGTTAAGTTTGCATTGTAAACTCTGGGTGGAATTGCAGGAAATCCGTGAGGTCTAATTCTGTCTTTAAAATGGCTTGAGTTGAGAAATTATTAGAGTCACTTAACACTCTAATCCTCTCTTATTCAGACAATACAATCACCACTAACAAAACAACTTTGCAGTATGTTGTAACTAGATTGCAAGATTCACAAGCCAAAGAGGGACTGTTGCAAATTTAGACTCGACTTCTTAACGATGCACTTGAGAAAAATAATATTCTACAACATTCTGAATTAGTCCTTGTTCATAACAACTGTATTTTCGAAGAAGATGATGATGCCGATTCAGATCAACAACTAGTACAGAAACAACTCAGTGAGCCAAATTTAGATATGACCGAAGATGAAGTTAAACTTCCTCTTTCCAAGCCAATCATCATACCTTGGGAAGAAATCAGAAACAATAAGCATAAAACTAGTATCAGATATGAAAATGAAGTCACCTTTCATATTATGGATTATACCAAACCGATTCAGTTCTCGAGTGATGGATTACTTCAAGAAAGTTCATATTCACCTGCTCTAGTTCAAGAGCTGTAACATCCCCACTATAATCCCCAGTTTAATTAATGCTTAATGTAGATATACTGTGTGGCTATGGCCAAGCGATGTAATATGCGAATTGTATTTCCATGCTTTAATAATAAAATGTGATACCAATTACTAAGGGGACATGGATAGAGATGGGGGGAGGTTGAATTAATCCACAAGAGAGGGGAGGGTCTAAGAGAATACCTAAGAGGGGGTCCAAGGGGGAATTACCCATGTATATTAATCCAACCCATTTTCCTAAATTTTCTATTGTTATACGAACCTTCTAATTTCTTATTGAGTGTTCCCAAAGCCAATCATTGAATAAATGTAAGAGGGTGGGTCTGAGTAGTCACATCCCATAGTTATTGGGCACATGGAAATTGAGTACAATCATCTTGGAGAAGTGTGTGAGTCAAGATGGTCAAGCCAAAGGGAGGAAATTCATATGGGTTGAGACAACAATTTTACATAATGAGTTTTTGTGCATGAGGAGAAAGTATAGAAAAAGAAAGAGAGCTTGGAGCTGTTGCATCCATGGAGGGAGAATTTTAGAGTAAGATGGAGCATATTGGAGTGCATTTGGAGCCGGAAACTGAACATCTAGGTTGTCAGGCCTGAAGAGTGGACTCCTGAGTGAGTTGCACTAAAACAACAAATGTTTCTTTTGTTTGCTGATAGTTTTTCCTAGAAACAAGGTTCCTTGAGTTCCCATCTGAGAGATTCCTGGTTACATGTGCCAAAGAGACCTTGATAAACGAATGAGAAGTTTGAGGGACTGAGATTAGTGGAGTACATTCCTTGGGTTGGGCAAGTCAAGAGGAAGAGAGATGGTGAAAAATTGAGATAGTTGTAGGAGAATACCAGTGGGTTGTGAATTTTCTAAGTTGTGAGTGGACAATGAAAGACCACCCTATTTTGTGGATTACTAGCCTCAGCTCGGGGGTGATTGATCATTGAAATTTGGAATAGTTAGTCTATGGTTGGGTGGAACGTCCATTCCAAGCAACTGGTTGCACAACAAATTTAAAAGATAAATGTTTTATCTTGTTGATGTGTTATTTTATGTGTGTTATTTCCGTGCATTAACTCTCTGTGTGTAAGAATGATATACATGCTACTGTGTTGAACTATTACGCTACATTCATGTTTATTTTAGTATGCTGCAGATGCACAAAGTAAATGGTATAAAAAAGTAACTGATTCTGGTTTTAATTCATAGCTGAAAGCTACAAGAATTTATTTAGATGTTAAAATTTCATTTTTATGAGTATTCCACATCGTAATGTCCCTCGGTTGGGTTGGGGGATGTTACATTATAGTAGCAGAGCGACTGGTTCAAACATCGGGCTTGGATGGGCCAAGAGTTAGAGAAAATTGGGGTAATTCACTGTTGCATACTTCGGTCTGTGTGAATTTGGGAGAACAAAGAAAAATCAGAGTGGAATTTCCTAAATTCATGAGTAAATTCAATTTTAAAGGAGTGAGATCGATTTAAGAGAAGTTTAATGAAGAAAATATGTAAGTTGCAGAGAAAAATTCTACTTGGAAAGGTCGAAATTCGTGTTTTAATGGCTGTTGTAGAGTTACAGGCAGTTTGGTGAATCTACAACTGAGATCGTGTTTGATCTCGAGATTGACGACCGATATTCACTATGATAAATTTAAAAATTCATAATGTTTCAACTGTTTTGAAAGGTTGATCAAATTAATGGTCAAGATTGATTTCTGGGGTTTTCGAAATGGATTAGATCCATGGTTGAGGTTCACCAGTAGAGTTGGGAGAAGTTAGATGAATCAACGGTTCAAATCGTTTTGATTGGGAGATCGATGGTACATATCTATCAAAGAAACGTAAAATTTTTTCTAAGTGTTGAAGTTCACCAAGAGAAATCGCCGACGAGCTATGGGTGGGTTGGTCGAAATGACAAAGAGTTCGTTTGACCAGAAGATATCTATGACTATCGATGGCCAACGATCAGGTTGACAGAGTCTGATGAAGCATTTTCACTCGCCAACAAAAATCACCGATGGCCGATGGGTAGAGAGTTGAGCGTTGGCCGTATTTGATGAAGTATTTCAAATCAAGCAAGAGGATCATAACTTTCAGCTTAGAGCTTAGATTTGAGAAAACAAATAGTCGTTGGAAAGGTCATGAGGAGTAGAAGAAAATTTTCAACCCATAATATTTATTTGGGTAACAAAAATGATCATAAATTAATAAATAGATTTCTGTAGCAGTAAAAGAGTGGAAATTGCAACATGTAAATGTTGTAACTCTTTGCCCAGAACTCAAAATGAGGCATGATTACAACCATTGGTGTAATATCCCAAACCACCCCAATATGGACTATTTCACAAAACTCCAACTTTTATATCTCTGATTCAACCAAACTATAACATCCCCAACATACCACTGAGCAATGTTACTCTAAAATTTACTGCGCAGATTCTAGATTGACTGTAAGGAGAGGAATTTTCCCTGGTAACTCCGTTCTTGGTTCAATGACTGCGTGAAATGGGTTTTTTATTAGTTGGCGACTAGATTTTCCTTTCCTTATCGATAAAGAAATGATTGATTCAGAGTGTGTGAACTGAGCTTAGGGTAAAGAAGTAAAACATTAGGTCAAACAAAGAGAAACTACGAAAGTTAAGTGGTTTAAACTGCGCTAGAGAAGAATCATACGACGAAAGGGCTCACCTGACAGTAGGAGGGTGAGGACTAAAATCACTAAGTCCTTGAAGTTTGGGGAGCGTTAGGCATCTGATTCAGAGCTCCCAGATCCATCAACAAGGCTCACGCACGCCGTCATCAGAAGAAACAGAGCACAACGCCTTCCTCCTTAGAAAGAAACATAACCTAACACCTAAGAACTGGAAATCGTCTCAAAGTGCACGAAACAAGATCCCTCCTAAAAAGAATAGTTGGACCATGACCCCTCAGAAGAGGGATTGGAACCTGATTCCTCAAAAGGAAGAGGAACCTACCCCAGAAGAGACGAAACATGCCTCAGAAGAGCGCCCGCCCCAGAATAGTAAAGATGGACCACGCCCCAGGAGAGATAAGAAGATCCAACCACACGCCTCAAAGGAGACACAACACGCCTCAAAATATCGACCACGTCTACATCAGAACTTGCCGAGCCATGATCAAAGAAGCCGCGCCTAGATCATCCATCGACAGATGGGCATCCACCACCAGAAGTACTCCTAGAGCCAGCATACATACACCTATCCAGAGATACAACTCCCAACCGACACTACGATAGAGCATCGCATCCAACCGCGTACACTGATCTATCAGCTACAACGATGAATAATACCCTCACACGCCTCTACCTATCATAAGGAACATAACTTCCTTAATGGTATTCCACACTTCACAGGTCTTGATTCGACGATTATCAAGGGGCTTTGCTGTTAAGAGGAATGATCTGGAGTTGCGAGGGGAAGTGCTGATCCCATGGACTCGAAAATGTGGAAGAAGCTCTGGGTAGAATGAAGGAATCATTGAAAGAGATAGAGGATGTGTACATGTGCAAGAAACATTAAATAGAATAACAATTACTTATATGAAACTACATACAAGAATTAATTCATAGAAATTATAGAAAAATATGCACATAGTAAACAATAAAAGCACATAAAGAACACTTATATTTTATGAAAGTCACCAACTGCGTGCATAACTCAGATGTTCCTCCCAGCCATAGACTTAATTGCTCACAATATTTCAGCAACAGGTCACCCTTGAGCTGGGGATTAACTCCACCAGGGAAAAAAGGGTTCCTGGTGATGGCTAAGGTCTAATATTCAAAAGAATTGCTTCGACCAAGGTGCCCGCTTTTGTAACTAGACTACAGTCGCTCATTCCCCACGCACCTATCATACCCAAGGAAGTGTGCCTCTTCTCTACACAACATTCCTTCGACTATCCCACTTCCCTTCCCAGGGTTACTAGCAACATACCAAAAAAGAAATCTCTGAACCCTACGACTAATGCTTAGTGTAATAGGGAACAACTCTAAACAAAACTCTCATGGGTCTGACAACCACTTCTCAACAACCAATCTCTCACCTAGAGAGACTTCTCACGGTCTGTGACTCATCTCCTAAAAAATAAATCCGATTAGAGCCCCTCAACTCCTTACAAGATTCTCTATTCATATAAGGTAATAATTGTATTTTCCATACATTCTGACCCCCTTTCGCTCACGAGAGCATGGAAACATGAATCCTTCCCGAATAATGGATAATAATGAAATAATTCCCCCAAAATACATTAATTCCAACAACATATATTGCATGCCTTCAACTTGACACTTTTCACCTTCAGAAATATCTTTAAGCCACTTGGTGACCCGTTCCCTACGTTCGAGAACTTAGGATAAAATAATATATCTGTAAGATCACACTTTTCAAAAATATTATTAAAATATTCCCCCCTTTTCCCTTTTTCATTGGAGTTATCCCCCCATCTCTTTTCATCTGAGTTTGTCTGTGTCCAACAAAGTAATATTATATTATTAACTGAGTATAATTACATGGATATGCACACTGACCTATCTGCGTTCTAGCTCACCAACCTCATACTCACACAGGCTCTCCGACCTCAACACACACACACACACACACACACACACACACACACACACACACAACTCAACTCTGTGCACTTCCAAGTCATTACCGTGCACTTACCCAAGTGCACACAACACGGTTAAATGTGTGAACTTACCAAATGTTGAAATTTTGGTATGCTTGTTTAATCATACACAATGTCATATCATTGTCACCCAACCATAGGACTTTACACATTCCACCCCTGAGCACACTAACCTTTACTTAGAATAATTCCGGCAAGCCTACTCCAAAACCAACAGATAAACCCCAACTGCTAACTACAACAAAAACTCAAGACAAGTAGAGCACTCCTTCTCCAAGGGTAGAGCACAAGAGAGAGAGAGAGAGTCTCCATATCCACATAACAAGTACCATACATAACTGCAAAAACTGCAGCTACACTACTCTCTTAAACTTGCACCATACTTAGCCAGAATATCACTGATATTAACACCAAGAATATCACTTGATAGCGCTAGAAAGAGACCAAGGCCAAGATATGACCATACACCCTTATTCCTCCTTGCAACTGCATCTCTCCACAAGACTTGCGCTCTAATTGGGTGTATAAATGAGCTAAAAATTCCTCTATTTATATTAATATGTCCAGTGACTTTTCTGGCTGGGTCGACCCGACTTTCTGGTAATTATGTTTTTTGTTTATCTTTTTCCTATGGAGCTGACTTATCTTTCTGGAAGATAATATTCTAATATTATTTATTTTGCTAGGCCGACTTGTCTTCTAGGGTTTCCACACTTCTGTTTAATGGTTCACTTGCTTCCGGAATATTCTCCGCGTCTAAGAAAGGTCACCTAGGAGGGAAATATCCTTCTGCAGCTACCAAAACATCAACACTCCCCTTAGCTAGGGAGGCATCTTTCACGATGTATTGATCTAGTAGTACACTGACTACTCTGCAATCAGCTGGTAGCACACATCCGCTACAATACCATCGTTAGCTCGAATCGTCTGTCACAGTCTCTGCAATCAAGTAGCACTCAACTACTGCCGATGTGAATTGGTAGTATCCATGGAAATCAACTAGTAGCGCACAACTACTACAATGCCATCTAGTAGAACATGACTATGCCGATCCATAGTAGTACATAACTACTATCTAGTTTGTTGGTTGTGGAGCCTGATTATCTTCTTGATTCAGAGGTCCTTGCTTTCAGCCGTGTTTATACCCCATGAAGTATTTACACCCTAGAAGTATGTACACTCTTCCATGTGGGGGAGTGCAGAGGGGGGGTACCCCCTCTGTGGGGTCCGAGGGGGCTATCCCCCCGACTGAGAGGTCTGGGGGCAAAGCCCCCGAAGGAAAAATTGCCTTGTAAATGTATATTGTAATTTCATTATAAA
Source organism: Picea glauca (assembly GCA_000966675.3). Taxonomy (NCBI): domain Eukaryota; kingdom Viridiplantae; phylum Streptophyta; class Pinopsida; order Pinales; family Pinaceae; genus Picea; species Picea glauca. The sequence goes on along the minus strand of JZKD02S1849741.1, from coordinate 513,204 downwards.
TCTGGACCGTTCATTATAAGGTCGCAGATCTAACGATAGAGATTATGTTAGGGTTTTTTGCCCTAGAAGGCAACCCCTTTTATGAGGGAAATGTATTGCGGCTATGGTTGATGGTGAATATTGAATTCTTAGAGAGGAGACTGTGAGAGAAAGAAGATGAAGTTACAACGGGTTTTGCTGTAGGTTGTATCCCTTCATTTGCTAGATAATAATAAAGGAAGGACCTGGCAATTTCTCTGGTGGAC
>JZKD02S1849741.1:473984-501017 GCA_000966675.3 Picea glauca | reverse complement strand
GAAGCATCTAGAGGAAGATCCTTCTAGAAGCGAAAGCTTCTATTAGGTCTTCTTACATCCGCCTTATTCTATTTTATTGAAAGGTCTTATTAATATTGACCTTTATTACATCTGAGTACATTGATCTACCTATGTGCGGGTTAGGACCTTAACAAGAAGTCTCCCCTGTTTCAGTTTGGTTTTAAGAACATCATTTCTCTAATACAATTTTATGTTCTTCTTCCTCAGTCCTTTTTTTTTACTTTTCCTACAATTTTTTCGAGCATACTTTTGTAGCCTTCAATTCTGCATTTCAAGCTCATAAATTTGTTGCTTTTATCTTTAATATGGGGAACAACAACGATAACAAATTTTTCATCTTCTAGATTTATTGTATTAGAAAAAGTAACATGAGAAGAATGCTGTAAAATCTTCAGAATGATTTTATAAAAGATTCAGTCTTCATTAGTTCAAGTAAAGGTATAGGGATTTTGATTTTGTTTATCTCATGCTCCAAACTGAATGAAGTCAATTGTTTTTTTGTTTCTTTTCCCTTTGGGACACCAATTTTGATGGGTTGCTGCTGATATGATTTGTTTCTTGCCTCTTTGCTTGGCCCCTGCTGTAACACAAGTTTTCTCTTGCTTGATCTAGTGTTGCCTTGCTACATGAAAAGCCTTTTCTTGTTCCTCGAACCCTTCTTTGCCATTTAATTAGAATGCTTGACTCCAGTCTGGGTTGTGATGCTTTTCCACTAGAAACTGATTACACAGACCTGTAGGAAGTTTATTTTTGTTCCACCATATTTATCCTCTAATAGAAAAATGATAAGTTATTGCATTTGAATGCTTTATCACATGGATCAACACATCTCCCACTTGAGTTTGAAAACCATCAAAATTCTGGGCAAACAACTTCGAAATTCCTTTATGGTGCCTCTGGAATTTACAACAAAATTGAAACCATTCCCCTTGTATGAACTTCTCCATAATTTCTGGGTAGGATTGGAGTAGCTCAATTCCTTTAGGTTCCAATATAAGAATGTGCCCTCCCTTTTTTGGGCACATTATTCACTCTGGCTTGTCCAAACTAATTACGATATTGACTAAACCTGTAAAAATTATGCTTTCCTCCTTGCTAGGGTTTCTGAGAATACCTTTACAGAACAACTATTGAAAGAAGAATTGAATTGCAGATGGTGTTAGGCTACCTTTTTATTTCAAAAACTTCAAAACAAAATAATCATCAATTTGCATGAACAAATTCATGGCTTGATATTTGGATTTGAAATGTCAACATAATCTGATTTGAGTATTTAAAATCATGCATAGGGATCAAGCAATCATTTAAATATGACACATTTGAGCACCATAACCGTTTTTACAATCCTTTGGCACGATCCTCATATTTGGAGCATCTTTGAAAACTGACTTCTCATGTGCTACCAGAATAACACTATTTTGGTAGCGACTCTATTTTGTGTTTGATAACTAAGGAAACACCTTGATTTGTAAATAGGAAATAATCATAGTGATGTGACACATCCTTTTCCATGTGGAATTTCAAACTATCCTAAATAATCAAATGAAAACTTATTTAAAACAGACCAAAACACACCCAAAAGAGAGATGTATAAAGTATAAAAAGGTGCAACCAACCAAAAGAAAAAGGGCCAGGACGTGTTGATTTTTATGGAATGGAAAAAATCAAGGATAAAAGGTGGTAGTATGTCTAGGGACTAACAATGGCTCCTTCTGGAGATAATGTTTTGTGATGAAACATTAATAACCTGTAGACCAATGCCTTGCTTTCTCAACTTCATCAGTAACACCCACCCTATTATGCTTTTAACTGTTCTGAGCCCTGTTTTATTGTAGATCATCTATTATATACTCTAAAATTTCAAACTCAAAGATACTAGATTGTAGGCTAGTGTCTCCATTCGGATAATATTGTCTTTTTCCTACACACTGAAAAATTGACACTACTCTCACACTGCAAATTGATCTTCAAACTGAAACCAACATGCTCAAAAATAGATCTTATTTATGTACAACTTTCTACACAACTAACCAATCAACTCCTTGATCAGTTTATATCAAACTTCCAATGCAACCATGAAAGCATTTGATGAACTATCAAAACATCTTGTATGCAGTTGATTGATAAAACATAGAAAAAAACATGATAGATGCAACAAAAATCTAATGGACAACTCAAACTTACTGTTGCATTTAAGTGGCATACCAAAAGTTGCAATGTTTGGGACATCTGAATAAAATTTCTCCATCCAAGCAACCACTGGGTCATGAAAATAATGGAAATTTTATAGCGGACTTAAAATACCAAGCTTCTCCTCTATAATTTCTACTCTATTAACTAAATTATGCTGCAAATTTCCTCCTTGAAACAATCCATGAGTACCAGCAATAAAATCATCTTGAGAAAAAAATTCGTTTGTAGATTCGAAAGAAGAGGCTTGGAAGGAAGGAATATACTTTCACCAATTTCAAGAGAAGGAACATCATGTTGAATTAAGTCTTTTTTTGTAATGAAATGCCTCTTCATTGCCCTCATTGCTTGAATCAAATGCATAATTTTCATATACAGTTTTACTGCTATAGAATTCCCTGTGTGCTCATGCAGAAAAATGCTCCTCTAAATCTTCCTCATACTCATAAAAACAGGGAGATCTACAATAAAGTTCTGAGAAACAAATTCATCATGGTCATGAGTATTAGAAACATCTATTTTGATGTCAATTGTATCTAGAGTATGACTACCATAAAATTCAACGTTAATACAATGCTGAAAATTTTCCAATTGCATAACATAACTAGAAAATGATTCAAGTGACAATGATTCCTCCTCTACTTCATTAAAATTTAATTCCTTTTCACCAGTTACAAAATTTTGAATATACGATGCAAGCGCTTCACAACAGTGCTAAAAAATACATTCAGCTAGAAAAAATATTCTACAGTGATCATGAAATATTGTATGAAATTCCTGCAATGAATATATACTAGATGGAGGAAGAGATCGGTACCATTCTCGAGCATCTCCTTCAAGTGAGTACATGAACATATTGATGAGTACATCCTCATGAGAGATATTTAATTGGTGCATAAGTTCATGAAACCGTAATAAATTCTCTACATGATGGTCATCTTTACTTTCTCTAAATATCAGAAGGCAGTCTCTCCATTCATCCATAGTAGGAACAACATTCAGAAAATAAAGAACATCATCAAAATTAAAAGAAAAAAACTTCGAGCCAAAATAACAACCTTCTGAGTATCTAACATCTTGAAATTGTGGAGTCGCCACTGGATTCTTTTACCATGGAGTCGCTAGGTGAATGATCTACAATATGTATGTGCCTAGCCGTTGTTCACCATCAAAGATTAGATCTGATCGTTGTCGTTCTCCAAGGAAAAATGTCTTTTTTCCTTCGTCTGCGACAATGGCGCCAAAAGATGTTAGTCCCTAAAGTTGTCCTTGACTACTAAGGGAAAGCTAGAGAACCTCAGTTATTGCAATGGTTTATGTTTGTAGATATTTTTTGGTTTATAGGCTGTCTTCTGGGTCAAAAAGTGGATGAATTGGACAATATAAAATTCTGGTCACAAAATTAAGTTTCCACCACATTCACTTAGTCAATGGCATTCAATCTAATCATCTAGATAATATGATATAAAATGGAAGAAAAATGAAATTGGAAGTTCAAAATTTGTTCACTTACGAAGAAGACTCTTGATCCCAAATATCATTTAGAAACAAGAATGAATTACTTAAACACAAATCCTGGAACAAGTGAGTAAACAACAAAATTTTTACTGATATCAACATGAGCATGATAAATCACGTGATTTTCAAAAATATTCAATGCATTCAAATAAGATATAATAAAGAACACACGAATAAAAAATTCTAACCATCATAATGATTTTTCCATTGTGATCCAGATTATTTTCGGCACGAAATGAGAGCAGAGATACAATAAAGCAATGTACAGAGATATCTCGGATATTTAATAATATAACATAAATGTATAAGAGATGCAATCATAAACACAAAGATACAATAATACACAATTTTCTATTAATGAGCGAAAATGTACAAAGACTGTAAAAATACAAAGTGGAAGACTCACTAGATTGGTGGCAACTTATCACTAAGAAGAGATGTGTCCGCTACTCGCATTCGCAAGAAGATGATTTTACAATGAGTCTCCACAGGGCTTTTTATCATAAATAAAATCCAAAACCCTAACCCCGGAAGATGAAAATCCAACAGTTTTGTGGACCCCGTTTTGGGTAGTTTGGTGTATCAACTTCCTAGGGGCGTAACTTTGGCACACAATCTCTGTTTGGTGTGCACGATAGCTCGTTGGAAATATATTGTCGATGAGATTCATTTAGGGTGATCAATCAGAGCCTTTGGCTATCATTGATAATATCGATAAAAAAAAACCTTCATTTAGGCCCTCAAAATGGCCCCGAAAGTTAAAAACTGCTAAAAATAGTAAATTGCCAAAATTGCCAGAAAACTGTTTTGAGCCAGTTGGAAAAGGTGGGTGGCCACCTATATCCACCTGGATCACATTGAGTGAAAAATTTAGTAGATCCAAAGAATTACAATCCAGGTCAAAATCTTCCTTTAACACCACAAAAAGTTGAACCTCTGTCATCTAAGTTTCTTTTTATACATAGAGTTGGTTACATCAGATCCTAAAATCCAGATACAATTTTGATTGAGTCCTGATATATGGATAAAAAATAGGATCTAAATTCCATTACATTCATTGCATTAAACAATATAGTTCCCATGATCAAGGACATGTCCAATTGATGAAGTGACAACTATGGAAAATCTAGGAAAATATGAAAAATCAACAAATCTAGAAAAATAATCCCCAAAGTTCCACCTATACCTCCTAGAAGGTTTATGTTTTCGAGAAATGGCCCTCATGTCACCTAATTTGGCCCATCCAACAAGTGGGTTTTTAATGGATTCTACTAATTCTTCACCGTTTGATTGAGAGACTCGTCAGAAGTTGACTGCTAAAACAATCACCTACAAGAAAATTCTGTATCTTTTTCAACTTCTGCTGTAATTAGTTTTGAGCAAGTTCGTCCATCATTAAATTATGCATTATTTTAACCTAAGAATATTCTTGAGATGTAAATGATGAGTGTAGCTTATGTTTATCACCCCCTACTTGATTGAACTGTTGAAACCCTAGTGCAAACATTTCTTGTGCATCTAAAAGTTTGTTTTTTAGAAGTCTCCCCTATTTCAGTTTGGTTTTAAGAACACCATTTCTCTAATACAGTTTGATGTTCTTCTTCTTGAGTTTGTTTTTTCTGTACTTTTCCTGCAAGTTTTTTGAACATTATTTTTTATCCTTCAATTCTTCATTTCAAACTCATAAATTTGTTTCTTTTATCTTCAATATGGGGACCAGTAGTGATAGCAGGGTTTTGATCTTCCAGATTTATTGAATCAGAAAAAGTAACATGAGCAGAAGGCTGCAAAATATTTAGAATGATTTTCTAAAAGATCCAGTGTTCATTAGTTCAAGCAAAGGTATAGGGATTTTGATCTTTTTTATCTCATGCTCCAAACTAAATGAAGTCAACTATTTTTCTCTTTCTTTTACCTATGGGACACCAACTTTGATGGGATGCTACTGATATGATTTGTTTCCTGCCTCTTTGCTTGGTCCCTGTTGTTAAAAAAGGTTTCTCTTGCTTGATCTAGTGTTCCTTGCTACAAGAAAATCCTCTTCTTGTTCCTTGAACCCTTCTTGTTATCACATAAGCTTGTCAAAGCCTTAGGGGTTTGTGGTTTCTACCCAAGTCTGTATTTTTTCTTGTCTCTCCTCCTTTTGCAGACCCGATTGTAAGTTTTTCCTCTCAGCTTGTAGTTTTTCTTCTGTCTGCCTTCGTCCGTTTGATCAACATGTTTTCTCTAGGATTGATCACTCCTCTATTTACTTTTGTCACTGATCATTTTGTTTTCCCGAGCCCTCAATTAGTCGTCCAGGTAATTGTTCACAGAAACCGCAGCCTTAAGCACAAGCGCAACACTTAGAGCGGTATGATATGGACGCAAATCAAGTGATCATGAGCCGTTGATCTCGAGGGGGACATGGGGCATCTAATCCAAGTGTTCGGAGAAATGAGCTTTGACAGTTTCAAAGTGAGAAGTGCATAAAAATTTCGAAAAGCCGAAGCTCGAACTCTCGAAAGAAATCATGGACCATTGATCTCAAAATAAACAAGGAGCTGTTGATCTTAGCGGTGGTGCCTCCCCAAGGTCCCGAAGGCCCGAAGTGAATATGAGCTGTTGATCAGCAATAACCACGTGTCGTCAGATCCATAGCTCCGAGTGAAAACAAAGAAGGAAAAATAAGTTTGATATTTGATTTTCCTGGAGTCTGGAGACCCGGAGTGGATCTTGGCCGTCCAATTCAAAGAGCCACGTGTTGCCAGATCCATAGCTCTGGGTAAGAGCACACCAGGTAAATAGGAGCCAGCCCTCGAGCCCTGAAGAGCCAAATGCATGTCGGCTATCAACACAGACATGTGACACCCTTATGGCTTTGACACATGGTACTCTTTTCAAGTATTCTCAAACATGCCTCCAACCTGCTTTCAAGTGACACATGTTACCTATCTGTCCACGACACATCGACATGGTGACATCTGGCCTCCACATCAGATCATCCTACAAGAGGAGTTATTGTTCAACGCCAAAAGTAGTGCCCCACCCCAAAGCACATTTTTGGTAGATCCTAAAGTTGGTGGGCGAGTAAGCTTGGCGGTGGCGCCAAATCTAGCCGGTGCACCCAGATCTCATATTGTGACCAGATCAGCGGCCACAGTGTATTGCGGGGACGAAACATGCTCCGACAATATTTTTCTTGAGCGGTACTGCAATGGAAACCATGGTATGGAGAAAATACTACGTGGTGAAACGTGATTGATTGCGGGCCCAAAAGTAGTCTGAACCCAAACCACCTCTGAGTGGCCCCGCAATTTCATGTTTATATGGCATCTTGTCCGAGAGAAGCAAGTGGCCGCACCCCTGAGCATTAAGTCTCGTTCAATCCCCAAGGAAAAGCAGTTAATGGAAGGTAGGTTTGGTGGTTGAAACCTCGGCTCACCCCATAAATGGAAGGCATGGAAGGCCCAACCATGGGGACTGAATCGTCAGCCCATGGTACCCTACGAGTAGATTTCCCTATAGACCCATAATGATCTAAGCTCACATCTGATAGAGGGACGCTCATTCAGTCTGACAGAAGAAGTCACCGACGCAAATTTTTGATTGTAGTGATCATATCACACTCCTGATAGTCGGGGACCGTTCTGAGTATAAGTAGATAGTTTTTACATTTTGTTAAGGGGTGGATGGTTGAGCTAGGCTCCCGTATTCTAAAGTTTTAGTGAAGCTCTAGTTCTTCTGGTTATGTATCTGTATTTGAGACTTCTTGTTTAATGTAAGTCAACTTCTTTTCATATCTCTGTAAACAATTGTGTTAGAACACTTGGGCATGGAGGATTCAGCCGAGGGTGGTTGTGTTCTTGTGATGTAGGTTTGATCACAGTGACATCGTGACCAATTTTAATCAGTTTCTGTGTTGTCTTTTCCCTCAAACGCTGAATGACTCAGTCATGGATGATCCGATCGGGTTGTTGTCATTGAATTGTGATGTATGTTTGATTTCAGTTCAGTGATAATTTCATTCAGTCCTCTGAAACTTTGAATCAAGAGGATCTTGCCTTCTGATTTTTTCCTCCTTAGGCTATGGGAAGACTGAATGTCCATAGTAGACATCTTCACTCTCCTCAAGTTCTCCTCCCTACTCACATTTATTGCAACTTACTGACTGAATTTAGATCAAGACATCATCTACTTATGCATACCAACCTATTTTTCTGAGTTAAAGAGATATTATCCCGAGACTACGTCCATTAGACCACCCTTTAATTTATTCATTGTGAAATACAAATTGATGGGTACTGGGCTTACCTCTACCGCAATCCAGAGGTGACTTCCAGTGCTAACATTTCTGGCACCGTTGCCGGGGATGAATTGAAGATTTTCCCTGGGATAGAATGACAAAGAGCTTCCGATTTTGAAGGTGCATCAGATATCAAAAACATTCAAGATTGAAACTTGCACCTGGCGACTCCATTGTTTCGACTCCACTGTTTCAGTTCTGGCTCCTAAAGGTAGACACATGAGGTCCACTTCACTGCTACCTATAGCAATGCCTGAAGTTGACCCAGAGGAAATTATCAGAAAGGGGAAGACCACTCAGAAAGGTACCTCCACTGCTGTACCAAGTTTTTCTGATAATTTTCATACTCCCCCTTTACACACTCCAATATCTGTTTCTGATTCTCCTATTATAAAAACTGTTGGAGTTTCAAGAAATTTAAGTTTTGGGAGTTTTCCTGCCGATTTATCCCCTCTTATTCTTGGTTTGGAAGGAGAGAGTTTTGACACCCCTTTCTCCCCCGAAGTTGTGAAGTGGAAGGAGAGATATTTGAGAAGACTTTTCTACTCCTCCTCCTATTAGAGTTGATGCAGTTACAAAATGGGAAACCTTTGTTACCCCTAGCCCCTCATCTTTATCTCCTAACGCTTAGCCTTTTTATTTTTATCCCAGAAGCACAACCCCAATCACGCTTGTCTGAACTCCATCTCCTCCTGTTTCTCCTAAAGCTCACATCCAAATGGAAGGTTTTAATCCTCCTAAAAATAGAATGGCCAAGATATTGGTTGCTAGATACACCCCTCTGGTCTTACCTTAGCCTATGAATGCACTCCCAGCCATAGACTACCTTAAGTACATGCCTCAGTTCACCGAGGATGGAGACGTGACTGTAGAAGAGCACCTTTCATCCTTTTATAGATTTGCAGAGATTCAGGCCATCAGTAATGAAGATGTCTGGATGAGAGTTTTTGTATAGAGCCTTGATGGTGATTCCAGGGAATGGTTTAAGGAGTTTCCTCCTGGATCTATTGATGGGATTTCTGCTCTGGATGATGCATTCTTAAGGCATTGGGGGGATAAAAAAGATCTCCTTTATTATATTATAGATTTTGGGGAACTTAAGAGAGAGGAGGGGGAATCTGTTTCAGACTTCTCGAAGAGATTTAATAAAATGTATAAAAATATTCCAGCTGAAGTTAAGCCTACAAAAATATCTGCCAAAATGACTTATGCTAATGATTTCAGCCCTGAATTTTTCCTACTATTGAGAGAAAGAATAGCTACCTCTTTGGCTCATATGCAAGATGCAGTCCTTGAAGTAGAATCCAATATATTGGTAGCTGAAAAAGTTAAGGGTAAAGCTGATGGAGACATGGGAAAAGGTAGGTTTGAAACCCCAAATTCTAGTTCCCCTGTTTCCCCCCCTCAAACAGATGAAATGACCAAGCTACTAAAATCACTTTATGCTAGAATGGAAAATATCGAATTAGAAGGAAAGAAGAACTACATAAATCCCCAAAGTGATGATAACAGAGGTAACTATAGGAGGCCTAACAATACTCCTCAGATTATCCAAAGAAGCCAGAGGAGCAGAGATAGAGACGATCATAAAATCCAGATCCTTGTCTAAAATAATCTTGTTGCTGATGAAGAAGAAGGGGATGAAGACCTTGATCTCAAAATCCACTGTCTTAGGGACACCTCCTCTTTTCCTCACTTAACTCAGTCTGCATACGAGGAATCTCTCATGGACAGTCAGCTGAATGAGATGAGCAAAGGGGATAAGGCCAATGATAGCCCCAATAAATATAACCTCAGGTCCAAGAAGAAAGAAGGAAAGCCTAATTTTCTTGAGCATCCTACCAGAGCAGAGAATCCTGTTGAAGATGTAGCAGACGACATCAAAGGTAATAAATTTCAAACCCCCTCTCAAGTGGCCATAAATTCTCTCCCATAAGTGAAATAAATCCTAAAGACTACATCCCCTTTTAATTTTGAGCATGAGGTTTAGACGATTAGGATCCCTGTACCCCTTTCAGAGCTGGTCAAGAATGAATATTTCAAAAGGAGCCTCTCTAAGTTGCTAATGCTTGAACCCACAATTCATCCCACAAACTCAATCAATTTGCAAGATGAAAAGCCAACAATTATCTAAGGACCTATGATAGAAGACATAGATGATTGATCCCCTCCATTATATACATCATTGAATATACATGATAAGGTGCTGCATAATTCTTTGATGGATTCAGGGGAATCCCATAATCTCATGCCCAAAATTATCATGGAAGAACTGGGATTGGAAATCACAAAAACTTACCATGACTTGTATTCATTTGACTCTAGGAAAGTGCAATGTCTTAGGGTTATCAAAGATCTAGTTGTGACCTTGTTTCAGCTACCCATGAAAAGTGTGGTTATGGACATTGTAGTGGCTGATGTTCCCCCCAATTTTGGCATGATTTTGTCAAGATCTTGGATAAAAATACTTGGGGGAACCTTGCAAATGGACCTCACGTATGCCACTATTCGTGTGTTTGGGGGGGAACATAGAAGACTTTATAGGGAAGTCCAACTGGCATATATGATTAGTGATGAAGCAAACCCCACCAATAATCCTATCTTTGCACTTGACACTGTTCTGAGGTCTAGTTTTTTACAGCTCATTGATACTCCTGAGCCTCCCCTTAAACTCAGAAAGCAGTCCGTTACTTTTCATGAAGATCCTCCTCTCACCACTTATGTTTGGAAGATGTTCTTTGATGGAGCCTCTTCTAAGGATGTTGCTGGTGCTGGAGTGGTTTTTGTTTCACCCTCTCGAGAGGCCATATCTCTGTCCTACAAACTGGAATTTGAAGCTACCAATAATGTTGCAGAGTATGAAGCTCTTGTTTTGGGCTTAAGGGCTGCAAAGGACATGGGGATCAAGGAAATATCTGTGTTTGGTGATGCATAATTGATTGTTAATCAGATTATAAATATTTATCAAGCTAAGCATCCCAAGCTCATAACTTATAGAAATGAAGTGTTGGACCTAATTGACCGTTTTTTCTTGGCTTTCAACATTTCATTCATTCCGAGAGAGGAAAACATGGTGGATGATTCTTTGGCTGTTTTAGCGAGCAATTTCAGAGTTCCCCTGCCACCCAAGCTTAGGTATGATATAGAAGTAAAATACATGCCCTCTATACCTGACAATGTCAAGCATTGGAAGGTGTTTGACGATGATCTTGAGATCAAAAGGTTCCTGGAGACTGTTGAGGAATTTTCAACATTGCATATAGATCAGGATCCTAATTCTGAAAATGAGCCTCACACTGATGTATTTTTAAAGAAAATTGTTAATCATCGTATTGTGCAGTTGCCTAGCAATCACATTCTAAAGGGACTAGTCCCTTTGGAAAGGATATTTGACAACAATTATGTGGTTGTAAAATCTAAGAGGCCAATTGATGATGCTAAGATATCTGTGTGCAACATTGGTACAAAGGAGAATCCAAAATTTGTCAAGTTGTCAAGCAACTTGTCGAGGGAGAAAAGGTCCGAGTATGCTGAGCTATTAAAGAAATTTGCTGATGTGTTTTCCTAGACTTATGAGGATATTAGAACATATGACACCAACATTATTGAGCACAAGATCCCACTGAACGAAGAAGCCAAGCCATTTAGGCATAAGTTAAGATAGATAATCCCTATGTTGCTGCCTATCATGGAGAGAGAGGTGGAGAAGATTTTGGACGCTCAGATTATTGTGCCATTGAGGTATTCTGAGTGGGTGGAAAATTTGGTCCCAGTAAGAAAGAAAAGTGGAGAAATCAGACTTTGTGTTGATTTCATAAACCTGAACAAGAGATCGAAGAAGGACAACTACCCTTTTCCAAATATGGAACACATATTACAGAGGGTGACTGGTGCATCTAGGATGTCCATGATTGATGGATTTTCTAGCTACAATCAGATCTCTGTCTTGCCTGAAGATAGAGAAAAGACAACCTTCACCACTCCTTGGGGTACATTCATGTATGCCAAGATTCCCTTTGGGTTGATGAACCCAGGGGAAGCCTTTCAACGAGCTATGGATATAGCTTTCATCGGAGAAAACAAATAATTTGTGGTCATCTATTTGGATGATGTCATGGTTTTCTCCAGTTATGATGTAGAGCATTGTGAGCATTTGAAAAGGGTTTTCTTGAAATGTAGGAAATTTGGTATCTCCTTAAACCCCAAGAAATCATTATTTTCCATGAAGGAAGGGAAATTACTGGGGCATATAGTATCTACTGAGGGAGTAAGAATTGATCCCATCAGGGTGGAAGCGATCCAAACCTTTTCACTCCTTAGGTCCAGGAAAGAAGTCCAGTCTTTCCTGGGAAAGATTATTTTTTTGAGGAGGTTTGTTTCCAATTTTTCTGAATTGGTAAAGCTTATAACAACCATGTTGAGGAAGGGAAATGAATTTAAGTGGACTACTAAGTCTCAAAGTTCCTTTGATCAGATAAAGAAAACCTTGACTGAAGCACATGTGCTTATCAGTCCTAATTACTCAAACAATTTCCTCATTTTTTTCGTTTTCTTTGTTTGATACAATAACGACTGTTTTGTTGCAGAAAAACGCTGAGGGGCTGGAGCAACGTATTTATTTTTTTAGCCGGGCATTGAGGGACACTGAGGTAAAATATGACATCATGGAGAAACATGCCTACGCTTTGATAAAGGCTCTCAAATCCTTCAGAGTCTATGTGTTTCACTCGAAGGTTATTGCATATGTTCCTTCAACTTCTGTGAAGGAAATTCTCATTCAGCCCGACATAGATGGAAAGAGGAGCAAGTGGATTGCCCAACTCCTTGAATTCGATTTGGAAACAAATCCCATCAAATTGGTTAAAGACCAAGATTTATCCATGCTATTGGATGAATCTAATTACGAACACCTGCTCAGAAAATCAGCAGGGTTGAGTTGTCTCGTACAGGCCCAAAAGTAAGCCCTCCATTGGCAGAGTGCACCTGGTACAAAGACATTATATTTTTTCTGCAGGAGTTGTGACCTCTAGATGGTATGGGAAATATCAAGGCAATTATCTCTTAAGCTCAAAGAAATTAAATATTGCCTTATTGAGCAGGTTTTGTATTGGAAAGACCCTTTGGGAGTGCTTCTGAGATGTTTAGACCCACTAAAGGCCCAAAATATTATGTTTGATTTTCATGACAGCCTATGTGGGGGACATCACTTCTGGAGAACCACAACCTATAAAATTCTCAGGGCTGGGTATTTTTGGCCTACTCTGTTCACCGACGTCTGTGCGAAAATTAGAGCTTGTATTAAATGTCAAAAAATTGTTGGAAAGCAACAGCTAAAGTCCCTGCCATTGAAGCCTGTGGTTTCTTCAGGGCCCTTCCAACAATGGGGCCTAGACTTCATTGGGGAAATTCATCCTGCATCAAGCGGTCAAAACAGATGGATCCTGACTGCCAAAAAATATTTTATCAAGTGGATAGAAGATATCCCCATAAGGAGTACTTCTCATAAGGTGATCATTGGTTTCCTGGAAGATATTATAGTAAGGTTCGGTTGTCTGAATAGAATCATCACTGATAATGCTACATCCTTCAACGCTGAACCACTGATCGAGTTTTATGAGCAGTTCATAATTTCATTGATACACTCTACCCCTTACTATCCACAATGCAATGGATTAGCAGTGTCCTCTAACAAAATCTTGATAAAGATCATCAAAAGACTGTTAGAAGAAAAAAAAAAGCATGGAATTCAAAGCTCAAGTTTTCTCTGTGGGATGACAGGGTGACAAAAAAGAGGTCCCTAGGCATCTCCCCTTTCCATATTGTATACAGAACTGAAGCAATTTTTCCTTCTCAGTGGCCTTGCCGATGAAAAAGTTCTTCCAAGACTGCCTGGAAGAGTCCGATGACATGATCAGGAGGATGCATCAGCTGGTCAAAGTGCAATAGACTCGGGAGAAGCTTCTGGACAAAGCGCATGAATGCCAATGGAATATCAAGCAATCCTTTGACATAAAGGTGAGAAAAGAGGATTTCCAGTTGGAAGATCTAGTACTCAAATGGGATTCACCCAAACAAGACAAGGGCAATCATGGTAAACTTGAAGCCCTTTGGATCAGACCCTTCAAGATTTCTGAGTCATTTTCAAATAATACTTATAGGTTGCAGGATTTAGATGGTGATGAAGTTTTTAGTGGCCCAGTAAATGGTCACTTCCTAAAAACGTTTTTTGTTTAAAATCCATAGTCGACGTCCCACCATTATAAATACCGTTCCTGTTTTATGTTTGTTTTGTTTTGTTTTTAATAGGAGACTCCATAACCCAAAGAAAAGGCACTGGATATGCGTGTTCCTGGCAGCTCACAGGGAGCATGCTATCCCCTGTGGAGCCAAATGTTATAACATAATCTTGTCAAAGCCTTAGGGGCTTGTGATTTCTACCTAAGTCTGTATTTTTGCCTGTCTCTCCTCCTTTTGCAGACCCGATTGTAATTTTTTCCTCTCGTCTTGTAGTTTTTCTTCTGTATGCCTTCATCCGTTTGATCAACATGTTTTCTCTAGGATCGATCACTTATATATTTACCTCTGTCACTGATCATTTTGTTTTCCTGAGCCCTCAATCGGTCGTGCAAGTAATTGTTAACAGAAATCGCAGCCGTAAGCACAAGAGAAGCACTTAGAGCGGTCTGATATGGACTCAAATCAAGTGAGCATGAGCCATTGATTTCGAGGGGGATAGGTGGCATCTGATCCAAGTGTTAGGAGAAATGAGCTTTGGGAGTTTCAAAGTGAGAAGTGCATAAAACTTCTGGAGATTCGAAGCCCGAACTCCCGAAAGCAATCGTGGACCATTGATCTCAAAATCAGCAGGGAGCCATTGATCTTAGCGATGATGCCTCCCCAAGGTCTAGAAGGACCAAAGTGTTGAAGTGGCCAAAGGCTCGAAGTGAATCTGAGCCGTTGATCAACAATAACCATGTGTCGTCAGATCCATAGCTCCAGGTGAAAACACAAAAGGAAAAGTAAGTTTGAGATTTGATTTTCCCGGAGTCCGAAGACCTGGAGTGGATCTCGACCGTCCATAAAATCACAACAGGTAAACAAGAGCCAACCTCTGATCCCTGGAGAGACAAATGCATGTCAGCTATCAACACAAATAGGTGACACCCTTATGGTTTTGACATGTGGCACTCTTTTCAAGTATTCTCAGACATGCCTCTAGCCTGCTTTCAAGTGACACATGTTACCTCTCCATCCGCGACACATCAACATGGTGACATCTAGCCTCCACATCAGATCATCCTCTGGAAGATGTTATTGTTCAACGCCAAAAGTAGCGCCCCATCCCAAAGCACACTTTTGGCAGATACTAAATTTGGTGGGCGAGTAAGCTTGGCGGTGGCGCAAAATCAAGCCGGTGCACCCATATCTCATATTGTGACCAGATCAATGACCATTGTCTATTGCGGGGATGCAACATGCTTGGGATATATTTTTCTTGAGCGGTCTCGTAATGGAAACCATGGTATGGCGAAAATACTACGTGGCGAAACATGATTGATTGCGGGCCCAAAAGCAGTCTGAACCCAAACCACCTCTGAGAGGCCCCACAATTTCATGTTTATATGGCATCCTATCTGAGAGAAGAAAGTGGCCGTGCCCCTGAGCATTAAGTCTCGTTCAATCCCCAAGGAAAAGCAGTTAATGGAAGGTAGGTTTGGTGGTTGAAACCTCGGCTCACCCCATAAATAGAAGGCATGGAAGGCCCGATCATGGGGACTGAACCATCAGCCCGTGGTACCCCTGTAAGAAGATTTCCTTGTAGACCCATGCTGATCTGAGCTCGCGTCTGACAGAGGGATGCATGTTCAGTCTGACAGAAGAAGTCGTCGATACAAATTTTTGATTGTAGTGATCAGATCACACTCTTGATAGTTGAGGACCGTTCTGAGGATAAGTAGATGGTTTTTACATTTTGTTAAGGGGTGGATGGTTGATCTAGGCTCCCGTATTGTAAAGTTTTAATGAAGCTATGGTTCTTCTGGTTATGTATATGTATTTGAGACTTATTTTTTAATGTAATTCAACTTCTTTTCATATCTCTGTAAACAACTGTGTTAGAACACTCGGGCATGGATGATCCAATCGAGGGTAGTTATGTTCTTGTGATGTAGGTTTGATCACAGTGACATCGTGACCAATTTTAATCAGTTTCTGTGTTGTCTTTTCCCTCCAACGCTGAATGACTTGGGCATGGATGATCTATTCGGGTTGTTGTCATTGAATTGTGATGTATGTTTGATTTTAGTTCAGTGATAATTTCATTCAGTCCCCTGAAACTCTGAATCAAGAGGATCTTTCCTTCTGAGTTTTTCCTCCTTAGGCTTCTGGAAGACTGGATGTCCATAGAAGACCTCTTCACTCTCCTCAAGTTCTTCCCCATACTCACCTTTACTGCAACTTACTGACTGAAGTTAGATCAATACCTCATCTACTTATGCATACCAGCCTAGTTTTTTGAGTTAAAGTGATATTATCCTAAGACTACGCCCATTAGACCACCCTTTAATTTATTCATTGTGACATACAAATTGATGGGTACTGGGCTTACCTCTACCGCAATCTAGAGGTGACTTCCAGTGCTAACACTTCTATGCCATTTAATCCTAATGCCTTGACTCCAGTGTAGGTTATGATGCTCTTCCACTAGAAGATGATTACACAAACCTGTAGGAATTTTATTCTTCTTCTACCATATTTCTCCTCTAACAGAAAAATGAAATGTTATTGCATTTGAATGCTTTGTCACATGGATCAACACATCTCTGATTCAAGTTTGAAACCCATCAAAATTCTGGGCAAAAAGCTTTGAAATTCCTTCATGGTGCCTCTGGAATTTGCAACAAAATTGAAACCATTCCCCTTGTATGAACTTCTCCATAATTTCTGGGTAGGCTTGGAGTAGCTCAATTCCTTCAGGTTCCAATCTACGAATGTGCCCTCCCTTTTTTTGGGACATTGTTCACTCTGGCTCATCCAAACTGATTACGATCTTGGCTAAACCTGTAAAAATCATGGTTTCCTCTTTGCTAGGGTTTCTGAGAATACATGTATATAACAATTATTGCAAAAATAATTGAATTGAATATGTCATTAAGCTACCTTTTTACTTAATAAACTTCAAAATGAAATAATCATCAATTTGCATGAACATACTCAATATTGGCATTTGAAATGTCAGAAAAATATGATCCGAGTTAATAAAATCGTGCATAGGGATCAAACAATAATTTAAATACTACACATTCGAGTACCATAACTGCTTGCACAATCCTTTGGCACGATATTTGGTTTGCTGGCACGATCCTTGGATTTGGAGCACGTTTGAAAACTGACTTCTCATGTGCTACCATAATAGCGCTATTCTGGCAGCGACTCTGTTTTGTGTTTGATAGCTAGGTAAATGTCTTGATTTGCAAATAGAAAATAATCAAAGTGATGTGACACATCCTTTTTCATGTGTAATTTCAAACTATCCTAAAGAAGCAAGTGGAAACTTATTTAAAACAAAGAAAAACACACCCATAAGAGAGATGTATCAAGTATAAAAAGGTGCAACCAACGAAAACAAAAAGGGCCAGGGCGTGTTGATTTTTATGGAATGAAAAAAATCAAGGATAAAAGGTGGTAGTATGTCTAGGGACTAACATTGGATCCTTCTGGGGATAATGTTTTGTATTGAAAAATTAATAACTTGCATACCAATGCCTTGATTTCTCAACTTCATAAGTAACACTCACCCTGTTATGCTTTTAAATTTTCTGATCTTTATTTTGTTGTAGATCATCTATTCTGTATTCTAAAATGTCAAACTGGAAGATAATAAACTATAGGCTAGTCTCTCTATTGGGCTTATGGACTCTTTTTCCTACACACTAAAAACTTGACACTACTCTCACACTGCAAATTGATCTTCAAATTGAAACCAACATGCTTAAAAAGAGATCTTATTTATGTACAACTTCCTACACAACTAACCAATCATATCCTTGATTAGGTGACATCAAACTTGATATGCAGCCATGAAAGCATTTGACTAATTATCAAAACTTCTTGTATGAAAATAATTGATAAAATGTAGAAAAAACATGATAGATACAACATAAATCTAATGGACAACTCAAAATTACTACTGAATTTAAGTATCATACCAAGATGTTTGGGACCTTTGAAGAAAATTTCTCCATCCAAGCATCCACTCGGTCATAAAAAACATGGAAATTATCCAGCTGACTTAAAAGACCAAGATGCTCCTCTCTAACTTCTTCTCTATTAACCAGATTATGCTGCAAATGTCCTCCTTGAAACAATCCATGAGTACCAACAATAAAATCATCTTGACCAAAAACATCCTTTGTAGATTCGAAGGCAAGAGGCTTAGAAGGAAGAAATATACTTTCACTAATTTCAAGAGAAGGAACATCATGTTGAATTAAGTCTTTTTTCTGTTGAACTTCCTCTTCATCTCTCTCACTACTTGAATAAGATGCATAATTTTCATATACAGGTTTGTTGCTGTAGAATTCCCTGTGTGTTGATTTAGAAAAATGCACCTCTAAATTGTCCTCATACTCATAAAAAACAGGGAGATCTCCAATAAATTTATGAGAACCAAATTCATCATGGT
The DNA here is from genome assembly GCA_000966675.3 of Picea glauca. Lineage (NCBI taxonomy): Eukaryota > Viridiplantae > Streptophyta > Pinopsida > Pinales > Pinaceae > Picea > Picea glauca. The sequence continues at coordinate 482,319 of JZKD02S1849741.1, read as the reverse complement.
CATGATTATTAGAAACATTTGATGTGATGTCAAATGTATCTAGAGTATGACTACCATCAAATTCAATGTTAATACAATGCTGAAAATTTTCCAGCTGCATAACATAACTAGAAAAGGATTCAATAGACAATGATTCCTCCTCTACTTCATTAAAATACTGTATGAAATTCTTGAAATACTGTATGAAATTCTTGCAAGGAATATATACTGTATAAATTCCCGCAAGGAAGATATACTAGATGGAGGAAGAGATCGGTACCATTCTCGAGCATCTCCTTCGACTGAGTACATGAACTTCTTCATGAGTACATCCTCATGAGAGATATTTAATTGGTGCATAAGTTCATGAAACTATAATAAATGATCTGCAGGATGGTCATATTTAATTTCTCTAAATATGGGAAGGAAATCTCCCCATTCATCCACAATAGGAACATCATTCGGAAAATCAGGAACATCGACAAAATCAAAAGGAGCAAACCTTCGAGCCAAAATAGAAACCATTCGAGTATCTGACATTTTGAAATTGTGGAGTCACCACTGAATTCTTTTACCATGGAGTCGCTAGGAGAATCATTTGCAGCCTGTATGTTCGTAACCTTTTTTCACCATCAAAGATTAGATATGATCATTATCGTTCTACCAGAAAAAATGTCTTCGTTCCGTCGTCCTCGACAACGACGCCAAAATATGTTAGTCCCTAAAGTTGTCTTTGACTGCTAAGGGCAAGCTAGGGCACCTTAGTTATTGAAATGGTTTATGTTTGTAGGTGTTTTTGGGTTTATAGGTTGTCTTATGGGTCAAGAAGTGGATGAACTGGACAATATAAGATTCTGGTCACAAAATTAAGTTTCAACCACATTCACTTAGTCAATGACATTCAATTGAATCAACTAGATAATATGATATAAAATGGAAGAAAAAGGAAATTGCAAGTTCACAATTTGTTCACTTACGAAGAAGACTCTTGATCCCAAATATCATTTAGAAACAAGAATGAATTGCTTAAACACAAATCCTAGAACAAGTGAGTAAACAACAAAATCTTTACTGATATCAACATGAACATGATAAATCACACGCTTTGAAAAAATATTCAATGCATTCAAGTAAGATAGAAGAAATAACACAAGAATAAGAAAGTCTAACCATCATAATGATTTTTCCATTGAGTGAAAAATGTAGTAGATCCAAAGCATTACAATCGAGGTCAAAATGTTCCTTTAACACCAGAAAAACTTGAACCTCTAACTCTGTCATCTAAGTTTTTTTTTATACATAGAGTTGGTTACATCAGATCCTAAAATCTAGATACTAATTTGATTTAGTCCTAATATTTGGATAACAAATAGGATCTACATTGAATTACATTCATTGCATTATAAAAATATAGTTCCCATAATCAAGGACACGTCGAACTGATGAAGTGGAAACTATGGAAAATCTAGGAAAATATGTAAAAATTCAGCAAATCAGGAAAAATTAGCAAATATTGAAAAATCAGCCCCAAATTTCCACATGTACCTCCTAAATGGTTTATTTTTTCGAGAAACAATCCACAGGTCACCTAATTTGGCCCATTCAGAAAGTGGGTTTTGAATGGATTCTACTATTTATTCACCGTTTTCTTGGGAGACTCGTCAGAAGTTGACTGCTAAAATAGTCACCTACATGAAAATTCTTCATCTTTTTCAACTTCTGTTGTAATTAGTTTTGAGCAAGTCTTTCCATCATTACATTATGAATTCTTGCAACCTGGGAATATGATTGAGATGTAAATGCTGAGTGTAGCTCTTGTTTATTTCCCCTTACTTGATTGAACTATTGAAACCCTAGTGCAAACATTTCTTGTGGATCTGAAACTCTGTTTTTTAGAAGTCTCCCCTATTTCAGTTTGGTTTTAAGAACACCATTTCTCTAATATAGTTTGATGTTCTTCTTCATGAGTTTTTTTTTTGTATTTTTCCTGCAGTTTTTTTTTAACATTCTTTTGTAGCATTCAATTATGCATTTCAAGCTCATAAATTTGTTGCTTTTATCTTCAATATTGGGACCAACAATGATAATAGGGTTTTCATCTTCCATATTTATTGTATTAGAAAAAGTAACATGAGAAGAAGGCTGCAGAAGCTTTGGAATGATTTCCTAAAATATTTAGTCTTCATTAGTTCAAGCAAAGGTATAGGCATTTTGATCTTATTTATCTCATGCTCCAATCTGAATGAAGTCAGTTTTTTTTTTTGTTTCTTTGATGCAAACCCCCTACCTTAGCAGGGTCCACTGACCTCCCGGTCTCTGGATCAATCTTCTTCTGAGCTAAAATGGCCCTCTGTTTCTCTGCTAGAACCCTTTAAATGAATCCACAGGTCCTTCATGAAAACCCTCCCTGCGCAACTTAACACCAGGCGCGAGCCTTACATCTCCATGCGACCACAACCTTGCCTTAGCTCAAGCGTCCTTCATGACTCACGATCTCACGAGTTCGTGAGTCGAAGACCCTCAATTCCTCTTTCTCCAAATGCCGATACCCGAGATGTGATACGGGTATGGCTCCTCCTTGTTAGTGCCTTCCACACATAACCACCGGCTAGGGATAAGTGCTAGCACTACTCACAACTCGCGACTTTGCTAGTTGGAGTGTTGAGCCTTTGTGCTCCTCCTTTGTGAAATCTTGAAGCACGATAAGTCAGCGATGGGTTGAATCCTTTAGCACTACTCGAAACTTGTGACTTCGCGAGTTGGAGTGTTGAACCCTCGTGCTCCTTCTTTGCGAAACCCTGAAATGTGAAAGGTCAGCGATGGGTTGGCTCCTTCCAAGGTGATGTGTGTCCACCACCTGTCACCCGCTTCCACCTTTCTCTGGGAGTTTGTTGTTACACCATCTGTCAACCACTCAGTCCCCACCTAATGGATGTGCGACGTGTTCGCACGAGCCCTCGACGCTCGACACTTCACGACTTCTGTAGTCGAAAAAAAACTCTTTCAACCCCCGAACCCTCGATACGTGATACCATGCAGAGGTTCTGATCCAACGATTCTCCCGTGGCTTGGATCCAATGGTCTATATATCCTTCTCTTCTCCTCGCAACTCGGGACTTCGCGAAACCAAGAATTTGGTCTTCCCTCCAAACTCACAAACCCCAAATTTGCAAAATGATCCAGATCTTTGCCACCTATCCTCCAAAATGGACGGTCCTAATGCTTCCGGGACTTGACGAGTCCTCTTCCTTATGATATTACGAGGTTTAAACCTCGCCCACCGTTTTTGGATCCAACATCTCACGGAAACTCGACACTTCTCCCTCAAAGTTTCTACCATCCATTCTACCCTTCTGTGCGGCTTCCCAGGGATTAAACCCCTCGCACCTTATCTTGGATCCGACGGCTATCGGTACTTGGTGCTAGATTTGATGGTCCAGATCTGACCTCCTTACGCGCTCTCCTCTTGCTGCCTGGACGTAGATTCAACGGTCCCGATATTTCTTTCGAGTGCTGATCCAACGACAGCTATGCTCTTCCTCCTGTGATTTCTTGGATTTTTGACTTGGAAGATTTTCTAAGTCTCGAAGGTCTCGACCATCAAATCTTCCTCTTGCGAGCTCGGTTCCTTTGGGTCTCGTCTGTGTTATAGAAACACTTCTCGTATTGAGCTTCTTCAACTCAGAAACCTCGAAAGGTTTTCTCTGTGCGCGTTCTTCTTGTGCTTTCTCTTCTGAGCTTATGGACTTAGAACAAGTCCATTCTCGCACACTCTTGATGCTCCTGACATTTCAAATAACTTAGATTCGAGAATTTTTCTGGAAAAGAAAATTCCTTATGCCCACCTGACATTCTTCTACTTGATGCACACCTTGCAGAGCTTACAGAGTGTTCAACAACTATGTAAGTGTCTCTCCTCGATACTTCTTCTCTTTGAACTCAAAATAGAGTTCCCTAGTGCACTCTATGCACTCGCTCAATGCCCTCCTAGTAGAGCTTTACAGAACCTTCAGTAGTTCTGTCTTCTCCCCGTGCTTTCGCTGCACAATCTTCACCTCCAGAGTGTCTAGTAACTCTGAGGCTTCTCCTGAGTTGTGAATTCTCTTGGTGTTCCTGCTTGACACATTCTCCTATGTTCTCAAACGAGAGATTCAGATACTCACTCCTTGTGCTGGCTACATAACCTCCTCTGTTTTGTTGTGCACTCCTTGCACAGCCTAAGGAACCTAGATAAAAATTGACAAACTCACAAACAGATAGGAAAATCTATATATAAGCTATATCTATGGCATACAAGTGACATTCAAATGCATAAACATACACAAACAATTCATGGGAAGGAAAAACTGCTCTTTGTATTAATCTCCAAATGTCTATACAAAATGTGTTTTTACAAAAACTGGACTGCTACAGAGTCTCAGTTCTCTCCCTCGAGATATCTCTACATGAGAATTATCCTATTCTCCCTCTCCACTCTACTCCTAGAGAAACTCTCTACAAAAGAGGGCTCTCTTGAGCTTATCTTCATCCACCGCCTCTGTGCTATTGCTATCTCAGAGTGGCTCCTACTCCTACGACTACATTACACAAAAGGAAGTCATAGACCTGACTGATTTGGACTTGGCTGCAAGTAACCATTAAAGGGAACCTCAACCACTACTTGTACAAAGGCATGATTTGGTCTTTATCAGCCTTACAACATTAAATTCAATTTCAAGTTTTAAAAAATGAGAGGGTTGCACCTCTCCCTTTCATGAATGCGCACTGGATGTGCTGGCTAGATGGTGCTTATGATGAGTTGGAGTGATGCTCCTGCATCATACTCCTCAGCTGGAAAAATCATGAGCTCCTTCTCATGAGATCCTCTTCTCCAGTGTTGAAATCCACCTGGATCCCAAACTTTCCTTTGGAGCTGTCCTCCAGCTCCTCTCCATCTATGCTGCTATTGCTGCTGTTGCTTCTTCTTCGTGGCTTCTCTTGCAGGCTCCTTGTTGTTCAACTTCCTTCTGCTGACTGCTTTTTGTGCTGACCTCAACATCAACCTCCTGATCTTCTCAATCACCCTGTCCAGCTACTCCAGTGGCTGTCTCTCCTTATGCAGTCTTCTCTGCTGCACTTATATCTCCTCAATGGGAAGATCTGCTCGATCTCCCCTGCTATATTTATCTCTCTTTGTGTCACTAAGTGGCCACTCTGCTGCAGACTCCAGCTCTGCAGTCTCCTCACTGAACTGCTGCTCAGATTCTTCCTGTGGTATTTCTACTGCTACCATTTCTCCTACTGGCATACTTCCAACTTCTTCCAGCTTCTCCCCAGGCTAGTATGCTCCACTACCTCCTTCCAACTTAGCCTGTTGGATGTGAAATATTTGCACCATCACCCTCCTTTCCAGGGCTTCCAATTCTTCACACAGGTCAGAAAAATCCATGCTATCTGCTTCCTCTTCTTCTTCTTCTTCTGCAGCTTACAATACTGCAGTGATTTCCTGTCCAGCTTCCTGGCTGAAAATTTTGAGCCATTCTTCTGAATGCTCATCTTCTTCTTCTTGGGTAAACGTCAGTGTCTGCTCCATTTCTTCCTCCATGCCAATTTCTGTTGGCTGTCCTCCTGCTGTTGCTACATCTGCAACACATGCTCTGGCCTCAACTGGGTTTCTTGGTAGGAACACCTCTATTCCTCCAATGATCAAAATTATCTTATGATTCTCTCCTATCAACACTCTTTGTTGATCTAAACTCTCCTCTGAGTTCATGAGACTTTCAGACAGTCTCACCTCTTTCCCCTTGCCCACCTGGCAATTTGGGAATTTTCTGCTGCCCACCTGGCAGTCTATGAGATCGTTTGATCCCATCTCATTGCCCACTTGGCAATCTGAACTTTCACCACTACCCCCTTGGTAGTACGCGAGACCTTCCACTGATCTCTTTCCATTGCCCACCTGAAAACTTGAAAGTCCACTTCTGCCCACCTGGCAGTTTATGAGATCCTTTGTTATTCTCATACCATTGCCCACCTGGCAATATGAATTTTCATTGCTGTCCTCTTGATAGTCTATGATATGCTCCAGTGATCTCATTCCATTTCCCACCTGGAAATTCAAAAATTCATCTCTACCCTCCTGACAATTTACGAGACTTGAAACTGATCTCTCTTCCTCATCACTAAGGGTTTCTCCAACTTCTGGTTCATAGATGCAAACCAACTCTGTGTCACTGAGGTTTTCAGCATACCTCAGCCACTTCCTCAACTCTTGTTGTTGTTTCCTAGCCAACAACTTTTGAGCATGCCATTTGGATTTCCTGTTCATAGGCCATTCGTACCTCCAGTGTACTTTTTCCTCCTGCTACATCTTCAATGTCAGCTGTTCCATTCTCACCCTTATCTTAGCGAGTTCTTTGTCAATCTATGCTTTACTCATCTGCTGGTGGTATCCTCTTCCACCATGCTCATGGCCTACAATATCCATTTATTCCTCATGAATGTGACTGGTCCTTCTGGCTCAACCCTCCTGGCAAACTTATCGATCACTCTACACCTGAGAGCACCTCCATCTCCTCCTACAACTCACTTGGATTTCTATTGACTGCTGCACACCTTGCAACAATGTTCACAGAGCATCATTACTCTGTCTCCTCCTTCATCTGCTGTCTCCTTCGCCTGAAGTCTACAGACGAAAATATTAGCTCTGATACCACTTGATGTTACCATAATTTCTCCCACTGTCTCTCCTTTGTCTGTGAACAAAGTAACAGTCTCCTCTTTTTGTTTTGTCTGAAATCTACAGACAAAAATCTTCTCTGATACCACTTGATGGTATCATACTGTATCCCTTCATAGTCCTCCTCTTGTCTGTGATATGCAAACAGAAAATCTGTTGGCTCTGATACCACTTGATGGTGTGTATTAGAGTATTTTCTTTATCTACTCTGCCTCCCTCTGCCTGCATTCTACAGACATAAAGTGGCTCTGACACCACTTGATGCAGACCCCCTACCTCAGTAGGGTCCACTCACCTCCCGGTCTCTGGATCGATCTTCTTCTGAGCCAAAATGGCCCTCTAATTCTCTGCTGGAACCCTTTGAATGAATCCACAGGTCCTTCATGAAAACCCGCCCTACGCAACTTAACACCAGGCGCGAGCCTTACATCTCCATGTGACCACAACCTTGCCTTAGTGAAAGTGTCCTTTGTGACTCGCGATCTCATGAGTTCGTGAGTCGAAGACCCTTGACTCCTCTTTCTCCAAATGCTGATACCCGAGATGTGATATGGGTATGGCTCCTCCTTATTAGCACCTTCCACACATAACCACCATCTAGGGATAAGTGCTAGCACTACTCGGAACTCGTGACTTCGCGAGTTGGAGTGTTGAGCCCTCGTGCTCCTCCTTTGCAAAATCCCGAAGCACGATAAGTCAGCGATGGGTTGATCCCTTTAGCACTACTCACAACTCGCGACTTCGCGAGTTGGAGTGTTGAACCCTCGTGCTCCTTCTTTGCGAAACCCCGAAACGCGAAAGGTCAACGATGAGTTGTCTCCTTCCAAGGTGACGTGTGTCCACCACCTATCACCCACTTCCACCTTTCTCTAGGCGTTTGTTGTTATGCCACCTGTCAACCACGCGGTCCCCACCTAGTGGATGTGCCACATGTTCTCACGAGCCCTCGACGCTCGACACTTCGCGACTTCTGTAGTAAAAAAGAAACTCTTTCAACTCCTGAACCCTGATACGCGATACCATGCGGAGTTTTTGATCCAACGGTTCTCCCGTGGCTTGGATCCAATGGTATGGATCGTCTTCCCTGCTCCTCGCAACTCGGGACTTCGCGAAACCAAGAATTTGGTCTGCCCTCCAAACTCACGAACCCCAAATTTGCGAAATGATCCAGATCTCTGCCACCTATCCTCCAAAATGGATGGTCCTAATGCTTCCGAGACTTGACGAGTCCTCTTCCTTCTGCTGTTACGAGGTTTAAACCTCACGCACCTTTTCTGGATCCGACGGCTCATGAAAACTCAAAAATTCTCCCTCGAAGTTTCTTCCATCCATTCTACCCTTTTGTGTGACTTCCCAGGGATTAAACCCCTCACACCTTCTCCCAGATCCAACGACTATCAGTCCTTGGTGCTAGATTTGACGGTCCAAATCTGACCTCCTTATGCGCTCTCCTCCTGCTGTTTGGACATAGATTCAATGGTCCGGATCTTTCTTCCCAGTGCTGATCCAAAGACAGCTTTGCTCTTCCTCCTGAGCTTTCTTGGCTTTTTGACTTGGAATATTTTCTAAGTCTCAAAGGTCTCGACCTTCGACTCTTCCTCTTGCAAGCTCGGTTCCTTTGGGTCTCATCTGTGTTAT
>JZKD02S1849741.1:427009-438019 GCA_000966675.3 Picea glauca | reverse complement strand
GTGAGGAAACTGACAACTCCAAGGAATCCTCTAGTAGAAAAACTAGTTCACATTCTTAGAGGAAAAGAAAGAAGAGGAAACATTACAAGGGTCATGACCATGAATAATTCAAGAAGGCCAAACCACCCACCTTCGATGGAGAAATGATGAATGGGGAAGAAGAAGAAGTTTGAATGCTTGGCTTGAAGAAGTAATTCATAGTCCATGACTATTCTAAAAATTTGAAAGTTTGAATAGCCATTTTTTACCTGAATGGAAAGGCCTCCATTTGGTGGGAGGACCTTAGGACTATGAAAGAAATCCATGAGAAGGACTTTTCATGGAAAAAAATTGAGAAATACTTGAAAAAGAAGTATCTGTCAGAGAAATACTTTGATGGGAAGACCAAGGATTTCTATGAACTCAAGTTGGGATAGCTCACCATAGATGAATATATCAATAAATTCCTTGAGTTGATAAGGTATGTACCCTACATAAAGGATGAAAAGGTAAAAATGCAATGACTTATTAGTGGGCTACCTTAGTCCTTCTAGGACATGATTGAATTTGATGAGCCAAAAACCTTAGAAGACACTATCTAGAAGGAAAGGTATTGCTATGAGCAATTCAAGAACAAAACAAAACCTCACGAGGACTGGAAGAAGAAGAGTAGTTTAGGATTCAAGAAAAAGGGGTTTAAACCCTCAAGATTCAAGAGCTATGGGAAAACTTATAATATGAGCCTTACTACTAAGAGTGTATAGTAACAAAATTTCCCCTCTTAGAGTGGAAATAAACCCTTTGGAGCAGCCCCAGGTAAGACTAATAACACAAAGAGAGAACCCTTGAAATGTTGGGGTTGTGGCAAAGAACATATGTTGAGAGACAACCCATATAGGAAACATAACAATATGAGGGTCTACAACATCCAAGAGGCTACCACATTCAATGATGTGGCTAGGATCATGCCACAGATTTATGCATCCTTGGATAATAGACAAGTCGACCACCAGGCATTAGTGGTGGAGATGGAAGGCATGATTTCCAACTATCTAGTTTCCATTTTAATTGACCTTGGTTCTAATTTGAGTTATGTTTCCCTTCAAATTGTTGATAAATGTAAATTGCAACAAGTTAAACATGTTAAATCATGGTTGGTACAACTAGCCACTGGAACCAAAATAAAAGTAACAAAGGTCATGCTAGCATGCCAATTTGTTATGAGTGGATTTCCCACCCAAGCGAACCTAACCATACTTCCTTTAGGATCTTATGAATTGATGATTGGCATGGATTGGTTGGCTGCCCATAAAACCAAGTTGGACTGTTACAATAAAACTTTGGAATGTGAAAATGAAGAAGGGAGAAAGGTAACCCTACAAGGGATTCAAAATCTTGTCTCAGTGAGAAATATTAGCACTTCAAGTGAAGACGTATTGCAGAAAAGGATGTCCTTTGTATGCAATACAAGTGTGGGAATATGTTGAGGATGACAAACCAATCTTAGAGGACCATCCCATATTGAGAGAGTATAAACATGTGTTCCCAAAAGAGGTACTAGGTCTACCTCCAAGAAGAGATATTGAATTTTCAATAGAACTTGCAGCATGAGTGGTGCCAGTTTCTAGAACACCCTATAGAATGAGTACACCAGAGCTAGTTGAGCTCAAACTGCAAATAAAGGAAATGATGGAAAAAATATACTTCAGACCTAGTGTGTATCCATGGGGATCACCAAACTTGTTTTTGAAAAATAAGTATGGCACACTTAGGTTGTGCATAGACTATAGGAAACTCAATAACACAACCATAAAGAATAAGTATCCCTTGCTAAGGATCGATGACTAGTTTGACCAATTAAGGGGTGCTACCATTTTCTACAAGATTGACTTGAGGTATGGATACCAACATTTCCAGATTAAGAATGACGAAATACAAAAAACAACCTTTGGGAAAATATATGGTCAATATGAATTTGTGGTGGTGCCATTTGGGATGACCAATGCATGAACCACTTTTATGTTCTTAATGAATAATGTACTCAGTAAATTCTTAGACAGATTTGTATTGGTTTTCATTGATGATATCCTAATCTATTCTAAGAATAGGGAAGAGCATGAATAACATCTCAAGTTAGTGCTTCAAGTACTAAGAGAAAATCAACTCTACGCTAAGTTTAGTAATTGTGACTTTTTCCAGAAACAAGTCCATTACTTAGGCCATGTTATTTCTGAAGAAGGGGTGGCAATTGATCCTGACAAGATCAAAGCCATTATGGATTGGCCTACCCCAAAAATTGTATTTGATATCATATCCTTTATGGGCCTAGCAAGATATTATAGGAGGTTCATAAAAGGATTTTCCAAGATTGGTTTCCCAAACTTCCCTTCAAAAAAAGGGAGTTAAATTCATTTGGACATCAGAATGTGAAGAAAGATTCCAAGAGCTGAAATATATTCTAACCAATGCACCTATGATGAAGATTGCAGACTCAAACACATAATTCCTTGTGTGTACATATGCCTGCAAGGAAGGACTTAGAGGAGTACTCATGCAAGAAGAACGTGTAATTTTCTACGAATATAGAAAATTGAATGAGCATGAAATCAATTATGTGACCCATAATCTAGAATTGGCTTCCATAGTGCATGCTTTAAAAATGTGGAGGCATTACCTCTTGGGTAGAATATTTGTGCTTATGACATACCATTGTGGGTTGAGGTATTTGTTTGATCAACCAAAACTTTATGCTAGACAAGCTAGATGGATGTCTCTCCTTAGTGAGTTTGATTTTGAAATCAAACATATTAAAGGAAAATAAAATAGGGTGGTTGATGCCCTTAGCAGAAGTGTGAAAATGATTCACCTGGCAGTGGAAAGCCCCTATGAAACGAATATCAGGGAGAGAGTCAATATTGCACAAGAAACCAATGCATTCTTTGAGACTATAAAATCGTACTTAGAACCAGAGCCCACAAGGTTGAAGTACAAAGGTTATCAAATGTTGAATGATGACCTACTAACTTACAAAGGTAGGTGGTATATCCTAAATTGTGATGACTTGAAGAGGTTCATGATGGATGAACTACACAAAAGACCATATACTGGTCATCTTGGTTATCAGAAAATGATTACGGGCACTTGAAACTGTTCTCTTGGCCCTGAATGAAGGACATATCTGATTACTTGGGTAAATGTCTATAATGTCAGTAGGTTAAGGTAGAATACCGACATCTAGCAAGGTTTTTGCAGCCCCTACCAATTCCAGAATGGAAATGGGAAACCATCTCCATGAATTTCATCACCGGATTGCCAAAATCATCAAAGAAGAATGATGCCATCATGGTAGTGGCGGAAAAATTGAGAAATGATGCTCACTTCATTCCCATCAATTCAACTTGCAAGGCAATAGATATTTCCAATATTTTCATGAAAGAAATATTACGGTTGCACGACATGCCTAAGGAGATCATATCTGACAGAGATACAAAATTTACTTTGAGCTTTTGGAAATATTTAATGGTTGGTTTTGAGACTAAATTGTTATTTAGCACAACCTATCACCCTCAAACCGATGGACATACAAATAGGGTAAACAAAGTATTAGAGGACATGTTAAGGATTTATGTAATACATCAGCCTAAGAAGTGGGAATACTACCTACCATTGGTAGAATTTTCCTACAACAATGGCTATCAATAGTCATTGAAGATAAGCCCTTTTGAATCCTTCTATGGTAGACAGTTGTTGGCACAGGGGAAAACCCAGGGTTAAATGCTACAACATTGCACCAACAAATCCCTAACTACCGACCCTTTCGGGGACATCTGCGAAGCAAATGAAGTCTCACCCAAGGTAGAGGTAGGGGTGGTTGCAAGACTCAGGTGTCTGCAACCTTAGTTGGGACATAGATCTGTGATTATAACACTTAATACAACTCTTAGCACCGTCAGTCCCTCGATATGCAATCACCATTCACTTCGCTGATAAAACAGAGCTTCACAACATTCACACTAATCTACAGTATTTAAGCACTTAGCATATATAAATGGATCAGAATGAGCATATCAAGCACTAATCATGACTATCTTGATCAGATCTAATATTCTTACATATCATAAGCACAAAGCAGAAGTAGAACTATCTAAACGTATCAAAGCACTTAGCAGATAACATGTGAACAGATCAAGACAAAGCACAAAGCACAGAACACAGTGTTTACGTGGTTCACCCCCACCCTGGAGCTACATCCACCAATTCTTCTTCTTTATTATCTTCAGTCAATCAGTTACAAGCAAAAATCCTCATAACCCTTCTTCGCACAGGACAAAATATTTGTGCATCTCGCTAGATCCTTCTTCCTTGCTTTACAACACTCAGCCTTCCAAAATCTACTACAAGGACCTACACTTAGCTCTGCAAGTCTCTTACATTCATGCACTAAGCATTTACAAAACCCTAGTTGCACTTAACATACATCACATAGATGCCTATTTAACTACTTCTTACATTTCCTATCCTTCTATTTATACATACATAATAGGCCTAAACATGGGTAAACCCATGGGCCGATATCCCATTCCTGTTACATATTCCCCAAAACCCAAAAAGGAGCCCAAAAGGGGGTCGAGATCCTGTGATCTCCACTTCGTCCTGCGATCCTCCTTTGACAGGCTGTCGAAGTCCCAAAATAGGTCAACATGACCAAGAAACTACCAAAACTTGGTCAAGGGCCAACAGACCCCCAACACTCACCTGTAACTCATCCCGAGTCACTCTGGTTTGAGAAATTATGCCTCGAATGCCTCGATCTTGGCTTGAGCTGCTTTGAGTTGCTGCTTTGTTGTGTCCTCTTGTTCGGTGAACTCCTGGATTACTGTGTCGTTCATTGGCCCTTCTAGGCGTTGTTCTGCTGTGGTGACAAGTTGTTCTAACTCTGCTCCTTGGCTCTCTACCTCTATATACAACTGGCATGTCTTATCTTGCACAGGTTGAAGTCATTGAGTGACTTCCATCACTTTGCTTTGAAGCATATGGATCTGCTGCTGAGTTGTGTGTTGTTATTGAGACCTCTTCATTCTTTCTACAATTGACAAGGAATTCAGCTGCACCTGTAGTGTATCTGCGTGCTGCTTCACCTCCTGGAGCTGCGACTCCAATGTCTATAACTTTGGGTTCTCAGTGATTTTTTCATATGTCTGGGCGCTGTGGTTACTCAGCTACTTGCATTCCAATGCAATGGATTTTAATTTGTCAACTGCGCTGTGGGCAGTTGCTTCTCGTTGGTCCCTTATGTCCTGTGGAGTCTTGGGTATAGTGCATAATTCTAGATCTGCGATGCATTGTTGGAGCTATTAGATCACTTCTTCGAGTTGTGCCACCTACTTTGGAACTATCTCTTCGGCCTTTACTTCGACAACTGTCACAGAGAAAAGTGCTCTGTTGACCATTTCCTTAACTTTGAGTTTCTTTGCTAGCAACTGTTCCTTTTCTTTATGCAGCTGAGATTTTTCTTCATTGGACTTTACTTGGAGAGCAAGCTTCTCTCATTCTGCAGTATTGCATTTCTCTTCAAGGAATCCTTGTACTTGTGCCAAATCCTAGGTGGCTTGTGATGTTTATTCTAGATCTCGTTGAAGGCGAGATTTGACTATATCAGTGATGCGGTGGAGTTGGGCTGGCTCATCTCCCAGTTCTGATGTTCTTGCTGACAAAGACGTAGTGGAGACTGTGCGGATGGATTTTAGTGCCTGCTGCACTCTTTGAAGTTCAACCTTGATCCAATTGTATATCTCTTCTTACTGAACCTCTTACTTCTTTGCTATCTCCAGTGAAGCATCGTTCAATTCCGCGATGATGAATTCGAAGTCGTCTAAGGTTAGGGTGGTTTTCATTTTAGTCATAGATGCTCTCGAATTCTTCCTAGAAGAAGGTTTCAGAGGGGAAACCTTCCTTTTCTTCGAGGGGTCCTCCTTGTCTCTAGGTGGTGTAACCTTGCCTTTCTTTTGTTCAACTTCTGTGCTATCTATCTATCCACCATCACCTCCTTTCTCAAGTGAGATAGAAGCAGTCTTCGCCGAGGTACTGCTTACATCTTGAGCTTCTTCATTTTTCTTGGTCTTGCTTGGTCTAGGTGTATCGTGCGCTGCTTCTGAAATGTCAATATCAGATAGCTTTGTGGGGTCTATTGGGACAAGGAGGTCCACCGACCATTCCTTAGTAATCTCTTCTAAGTCTTCCTTCATCAACTTGTAGTATGACTGCAGCTGTTGTTTATGCTCATCAACACGTATTGTGATATATATGAAATGGCACTCCACGCTTAATTTCATCAAGGGCCTGAACCTGTGGAGAGTGTTCGGGGTTATACGAGGCTTAGACTGGATGGTTGTCTTCAGCTAGTTGTAATAAGTGTGGAAGATGACATTTGATTTCCATTGCTTTTTCATGTCACTGGAGTACCACAGTGTACTGAACTTTGTGGCCATAGGTTCAAAGGGCTCGATGTATGGGAAAGTCACATCTTCTGGCATCTACCATGCAATAAAAGAGATCAATATGAGAATCCAGCTAAAGTGGAACTCATATCCTTGATCCTACGCTTCCCTGCAGTCTAGTTCCAACTGGTTTATGAGGTACTTTGCCCAATTCATTTGTAGGCCCTCCACGCACTTTCCTGTGAGGTCGACTACAAATCCAATCACTTGGGTGGGTCTGTTCTTGCGAACTAAATTTCCTACGATCAATTGACAGGATAGGCACATTGCGTCGCTCTGGATAGAGGCTACCTTGTAGCCTCACATTCCTTTCTCGACATCTCCATAGGTGTCTTTAATATTCTGCACAAGAGCACGATCCATGGCTTTCCCGGGATATAAATCCTGTGGGTTAGGGCCTTGCATGCTTAGCTGTGTGATCCGATTGATCAATGTCGGATCCACTGTGATGCGATGGTTCAACCACAAGTATTCACCATGGTAGCAAGACAACAACAACTTGACATATGCATTCACTTCTTGGTTCCTACTGAAGTGAGAAATCTTCATGACATTGAGCAGTGTGGATTGTGCAAGGTTCATGGTCCATGATTGGGGGTCGATCTTTGAGTTATTTCCCTTGGTTCTTGTCATATACTTGTGCGGGGAGAGCATGTTGTACACCTTCCTGTCGCCGAGGTTGAAGTCGCTAAACTTCAATGATGGGATCTTATATTGGTCTATGTGCATTGCACGTATCCCTTTTGGGAGGTACGCAATGACCAAAGCGTACTCAAATTCTCTGGGCACACTGTCACGATTGATTGTGCTGCTTAGAGGTGGTAGATAGGCGGGTAAAATTCTCAAAATCAGCTTGGCATTCGAGAGATCGTCTCTGTGCTTAGTTCATTTTTCATCTGCTGGCCGTGATGGTCCAACTCGAGCAGTGGACGAAGATGTTTGTACTGTCCTTGTGGATGAAGCCTGGATTCCTTCAGACATCGACATGACTCTATCAGTCATCAAGTCTATCAAAACTTCTTCAGCAACTTTCTTTGCGGCACTCAATTCGTCCGACATGCACACTTGGGGTGAACAATCACGGGTTTGGGTAAAAACTTAGATACAGTACTGAGCTAAAGAGAAAGAGTGCAGTGATCATTGTATAAACTCAACTTAGTTTGCAGGCTCGAATTTTCAATTAGAAAAAGTGTTCTTGGTGCATGGCGCGATGAGATAAATAGGTAATCTGACAATGGTTTTCTTGCAGCAGGTATGCACCTCTATTAACTCCTGTTCGATCCGTTATGGTGCGAACAAATGGTATGATGACTAACCTTTATTTATTTTCTTCCCATTTGAAGCGTTGATTGAACGATTATAATATCCCCAACGACTATATTGCTTTTTCATGGCGAAGTGCCATGTGTCGTTGTTCTGATATCCTGATGAAGCTCCAATTCTGTAATTTTTCTTTCTGCGAGGTCTCCTCTAGAACCTCCTGTAACTTTATAGTCTTAGCCATATTCTTTCTTAACTTTCTAGCCTTTTTCCTAGTGAACTTCGTCTCTGTAGTTCTTTTTCCATTTTGATTCTTATCTTCTTTTGACATAATCACTGCGCGTTGTTGAGATTCTTCCCTAGGGTTCCTGGATAATACTTCTTCTTTTTCTGGGATAGGTACTTCAATATTCTATGGATCCTCTAGTGTTCTCTTAACTTCGACATTTGGTTTACTATCATTAAATATCTTCGATCTACTCTCTGGTTCTTCAATCAAGCATGCAATCCTTCTGGTCATAAAATATTTAAACTCTTGCTTCTTCTGTTCCAAACCTTCTTCTTCTTCTTTCCATCTAGATTGATCTCTATTAAACCAAGGTTTTCCTATTAACATGGTAAATGGGGCACTGTCTTCAATAAATTTAATAATATCAAAATCTTCTTTCGTTGAAGTTACATTGACAGTCACAGGTATTAGGGCGAGCCTCCCACACAGGTTTACTAGCTTTCCTCTGAATAACCCTATCCCTCCTAATGAAGGAATCATAGTAGGCCTCCCTATGGCTTCCCAAGTTCTCTCTCTCATGATATTTACCCGTGATTCCTCATCTAGAACACATTCAATGTCAAAGTCTCATATTCTTTCTTCGATGCATTATTTCTCTTTGAAGATCTCTGACAAGTTGTCATGTCGATGGTTATTCAGGGTTTCTCTTATCTATAACAATGCTTTCTCGGATCCTTTCTGGGATTCTGCCATAAGTTCTAGATCTACATTAGGGTTTTTTTGATTTAGACTCTTTCTTTCAAGCTTAGCAATCATTCTAGGGCAATCCAATACTTGATGGCCTAGAGCTTGACAATAGAGGCAACTAGGTCTTCTACTAGGGCATTCCTTAGCCAGATGTCCCGATCTTCTGCAACTGTAACACAGGGTTAATCCTCTTTTTCTTTTAAATGATCTCCAACTTCTTCTGTAATGCACACTAGGATCATGGTAGCTAACCTGTAACAAATTCTTTCTAGGATCCTGCATGCATTTGTTAGTCCAAACATTCTTTCTATGCATAGGTATAACATATCTTTCACTATTCTTTTCATATCTATTAATATCAAATCTTCTTTCATATATCAATACCTTGGTTTCCAAACTAGGAGAAATTTTATTAAACATACCTAGATCCATACTCTAGAAATGAAAATTTCCACTTATCTTACTTCTACAGAGCACAAAGTGTTCAGATCTAAAATTTTTCACTATCTTTACCTTTATCAGAGCACAAAGCCTGCAGATCTTACCTCTTTTAATAAAAAATTCTTACTTTTACCTTTCTTAGAGCACCAAGTGTTCAAATCTTGCTTCTTTCCTTCATATATGATCTTCTTTCTTTAGATTGGGCTTCTTTCTTTCAGATTTGACTTCTTTTCTTCAGATCAAGATTCTTTCTTTTAGATCTGATCTTCTTTCTTTAGCACAGAGATTTATAAGTCAAGTAGAATACTGTTCACTAGGGCACATATCTACACACAAAGCTTCCAGGTCAACTCTATTCACAAAGCTTCTTCTTTCTTAGTTCCCAGCAATCACGGTTTCAAGTCCCGACAACGGAACCATTTGTTGGCACAGGGGTAGACCCAGGGTTCAACGCTACAAAAATGCACCAACAAATCCCTAACTACCGGCCCTTTCGGCGACACCTGCGAAGCAGATGAAGTCTCACCCGAGGTAGAGGTAGGGGTGGTTGCAAGACTCAAGTGTTTGCAACCTTAGATGGGACACAGATATGTGATTATAACACTTAATACAACTCTTAGCACTGTCAGTCCCTCAATATGAAATCACTATTCACTTCGCTCATAAAACAGTGCTTCACAACATTCACACTAATCTATGGTATTTAAGCACTTAGCATATATAAATGGATCAGAATGAGCATATCAAGAACTAAGCATGACTATCTTGATCAGATCTAATATTCTTACATATCATAAGCACAAAGAAGAAGTAGATCTATCTAAACGTATCAAAGCACTTAGCAGATAACATGTGAACACATCAAGACAAAGCACAAAGAACACAACACAATGTTTACATGGTTCACCCCCACCCTGGGGCTACGTCCACCAATTCTTCTTCTTTATTATCTTCAATCAATCAGTTATAAGCACAAAGCCTCCGAACCCTTCTTCGCATAGGACATAATATTTGCACAGCTCGCTAGATCCTTCTTCCTTGTGTTACAACACTCAACCTTCCACAATCTTCTACAAGGACCTGTACTTAACTATGCAAGTCTCTTACAGTCATGCACTAAGCATTTACAAAACCCTACTTGCACTTAGCATACATCACATAGATGCCTATTCAACTACTTCTTACATTGCCTATCCTTCTATTTATACATACACAATAGGCCTAAACATGGGTAAACCCATGGGCCGATATCCCATTCCCGTTACAAATTCCCAAAAACCCAAAAAGGAGCCCAAAAGGGGGCCGAGATCCCGTGATCTCTGCTTCGTCCTGCGCTCCTCCTTTGACAGGTTGTCGAAGTCCCAAAATAGGTCAACATAACCAAGAAACTCCCAAAACTTGGTCAAGGGCCAACAACAGTGCAAGATTGCAATCAGCTGGAATGATCCAGTAGATAGAATTGCAATCGGGAAAGAAATGGAACAACAGGTAATTCAGATAAAACATAATATGAAAATAGCTTAGGATAGACAAAAAATCTATGCAGACAGAAAGAGGACTCATAGAGAGTTCAAAGCAGGGGATCATGTGTATCTCCGAGTTAGACCCAGGGAAATCTCCTTGAGGATGGGAGCTTGTGCCAAGATGGCACCTCGGTATTGTGGACCCTTTGAAATTTTGGATAGAGTGGGACCTGTAGCCTATAGGATAACACTTCCTCCCACA
The DNA here is from genome assembly GCA_000966675.3 of Picea glauca. Classification (NCBI taxonomy): domain Eukaryota; kingdom Viridiplantae; phylum Streptophyta; class Pinopsida; order Pinales; family Pinaceae; genus Picea; species Picea glauca. Next base: position 427,141 of record JZKD02S1849741.1, on the reverse strand, counting down.
ATGAAGTGTTGGTTGTGGAGGCTAATTATCTTCCTGATTCAAATTTATTTTTTTTTATCCATGTTTATACCCCATGAATACTTTACACCTCGAAAGAATGTACACTCCTCCACGTGGGGGAGTGTGTGGGGG
>JZKD02S1849741.1:412056-426901 GCA_000966675.3 Picea glauca | reverse complement strand
GTATGTTACTTTTATTGATGATTCAACTAGAAAAACTTGGGTTTATTGCATTCGACAAAAATATGATGTTTTTAATACTTTTAAGAAATGGAAAGCTTTGGTTGAGAATGAGACAGGAAAAATGTTGAAGTGTCTCAGATCAGAAAATGGAGGTGAATATTGAAGAAAGGAGTTTGATGATTATTGTTCATACCATGGGATTTGTAGAGAGAAGACAGTTCCAAGAAACACCACAAGAAAATGGCGTGTCAGAAAGGATGAATATGAAAATCATGGAGCGTGCAAGGAGTATGAGATTGCATGTTGGTTTTCCCTTACAGTTCTGGGTAGATGCTGTAGATACTGCTATTTACTTAATAAACATAGGACCTTCAAGCTCTTTGGATGGTGGAATTTCAAAGAAGGAATGGATAGGTAAAAAGGTAAACTATTCTTTTTTGAAGAATTTCGGTTGTGAAGCATTTGTCCATATTGATAAAGAAAATAGAACAAAGCTTGAGACAAAATCTAAGAAGTGTACCTTTATTGGATACGGTGTTAATGATTTTGGTTATCGCTTATGGGATTATGAAAATCACAAAATCATTAGGAGTAGAGATGTGATATTCAATGATAAGGTCATGTACAAAGATCAGTTGTAGGGAAAGATACAAGAAAAAGAAAAACCAGAATACACAGTTCTTGATGAGATCACTGGAAAAAAAATTCCAAAGGAACCAGAAAATGAAAATGTACAAAAACAGGAGAAGAAGGTACCTAAAACTCCTTCAAATGTTGTTAGAATATCTACCATGTTAAGTAGACCCACTGAAAGATACTCTCCTTCATTGTATTATTTATTGTTGACTGATTTTGGTGAACCAGAATGTTATGAAGAGGCAATGCAGGTAGACACCAAAATGAAGTGGGAGCAAGGAATGAAAGAGGAAATGGATTCTCTGGTAAATAACCATACTTGAGATTTGGTTCAATTGCCTGCAGGAAAAAGAGCGTTACAAAATAAATGGGTTTACAAGTTGAAGGAAGAATATGGAGGCACAAAGGGGTACAAGGTTAGACTTGTTGTAAAGGAGTTTGCACAAAATAAAGGTATATATTTTGATGAAATATATTCTCCTCTTGTTAAAATGACTTCAATTAGGACTATTTTAAGTCTTGTGGAAATATAAGATTTGCATTTTGAACAATTAGATGTAAAAAAAACTTTTCTCCATGGGGATTTGGAGGAAGAGATTTATATGCAACAACCATAGGGGTATGAGGTCAAAGGGAAGGAGAATTTGGTGTACAAGTTGAAGAAGAGATTGTATGGCCTAAAACAAGCTCCAAGGCAGTGGTATTTGAAGTTCGACAAGTTTACGATAAAACAAGGTCATAGTAGATGTCATTCTGATCACTGTGTTTATTTTAAAAGGAAAGAAAATGAAAACTATATTATCTTGCTATTGTATGTAGATGACATGCTTGTTGCAGGGACTAATATGCAGGATATATATGTGCTAAAGAAGAAATTAGCTAATTCATTTGCGATGAAGGATTTGGGTGCTGCAAAGAAAATCCTTGGTATGAGAATAACAAGAGACAGGAAAAATCGCAAATTGACATTGTCTTAGGGTGAGTACATAGAGAAGGTGTTGGAGAGGTTCAAAATGCAGAATGAAAAACCAATTAGTACACCTTTGGCCAACCATTTCAAATTAAATAAGGAAATGTGTCCCAAGACACAGGAGGATATAGAATACATGTCCAGGGTCCCTTATTCATCAACACTTGGCGTATTGATGTATGCGATGGTTTGCATAAGACCAAATATTGCACATAGAGTGGGAGTTGTGAACATGTATATGAACAACCTCGACAAAGAACATTGGGAGGAAACAAAGTGGATTCTCAGGTATTTGAGAGGTACTACTACTAAGACATTAATTTTTGGAGGTTCAAACATTGTTCTACATGGATATGTTGATTCAGATATGGCAGGTGATAAAGATAGCAAGGGGACCACCACAGGGTATGTTTTTACTATAGGTGGAACAACAATAAGTTGGATTTAGAAACTGCAAAATGTTGTTTCACTTTCAACAACAGAGGTAGAGTATGTTGCTGCTATAGAGGCTAGTAAAGAGATGATTTGGTTACATAGGTTTATAAAGGAATTGGGAAAGAAGTGGGAGAATAGCAGGTTGTACTGTGACAATGAGAGTGCCATTCATATTGCAAATAAATCAGACTTCCATTCAAACACTAAGAATATACAACTCAGGTACCATTTCATACAATCCATCTTGGAAGATGGACATTTGAAGTTGGAAAAGATACACACTAGCCAGAATCCTGCAGACATGTTAGCAAAGGGAGTAACCAGGGAGAAACTGAGTTCCTACTCAGTTTCAGTTGGTCTTCAAGCATGAAGGTGAAGATGAGAAATTTTATAGGTCCAAGAAGGATCATAGTCTAGCATATACAATAATGGTGGAGTTGTTGAGATTAGTCTCCAAGTGGGAGATTGTTGGTTGTGGAGCTTGATTATCTCCCTGATTCAAAGTTATTTGTTTTCAACCATGTTTATACCCCATGAAGACTTTACACTCCGGAAGAATGTACACTCCTCCATGTGGGGGAGTGCAGGGGGGGTTACCCCCTATGGGGTCCAGGGGAAAGTGGGCCCCCGACGAGGATTCAGGGACGAAGCCCCCGAAGGAAAAATTGCCTTGTAAATGTATATTGTAATTTCATTGTAAATCTTGACCGTTCATTATAAGGTCCTAGATCTGACAATAGAAGTTATATTAGGGTTTTTTTCCCTATAAGGAAACCCTATTTTATAAAGGAAATGTATTGTGGCTATGTGTCATTGTGAATATTGTATTCTAAGAGAGGAGATTGTGAGAGAAAGAAGAGGAATTTACAACGAGTGTGTTGTAGGTTGTATCCCTTCATTTGCTGGATAATAATAAAGGAAGGTCTTGGAAATTTCTCTGGTGGACGTAGCCCACACTAGGTGACCCACGTATATCTATGTTTCTATTGTATTGTGTTACTTCTGTGTTTTATTTTATTGCTCCACGATCCTATTTTTCTAACATGAACACACATAATGTTTTCCATGTTTCGTTATTAAAGAAATATGTACATGATTCTAATGATATTATTGATTGGTCTATGATTTAGGTGGAACCAGAGGGAGAATTCCTACCAGAACCTCAATGCATAATAGACAGGAAGGAAACCCCACTTAAGAACATAACCATTGCATAGATTAAGGTGCAGTGGAAACACTTTAGCCCAGATGAGGCTACATGGGAGATGGAGGATGCCATGAAACATGCATATCCAATTTTGTTTTCTTCTGTACATATAGAGCACATCGACATATAGAACATTGAGGACAATGTTACTTTAAGGGGGAGGGGATTGTAATACCATTGTTTCTCCCTAGTTTGTAAATATAACTATAATTAGCCAAGAGACTTTGGTAGATTAGATATGTGTTAATGTTTGATTTGATGAACCTTTGTATAAACGATCAATGTATGTATTTTATGTTATTAATAGAAAATGGATAAGTGTTGCATAATTTTTGAAAGGGAGGGTTTGCCAAGATGGACCATGGATGATATGAGAGATATGGTGAGGGAAAACAAAAATTCTTGAGATGACCCGCCCACCAAACTAATACCTTAGTGGAATTAATGGCTCAGACCATAATAGTTCTCTAACCGAGAAATGAATTACCAGTTAGAGTGGTAGCCAGAAGAGTCTTACTCAAGAGTTAATGAGGAGATGGGGAATAGTACCCATGTGAAAGACTTCCATACTTGACCATGAGCTGGGGATTCAGACCCACACAACCTTGCTGAGGAAGGAAAGAAATAGGTAATTCATGGGAAGAGGCAAGAGAGCAAAAAAGTAGACATGTGAAGAGAGCAGAGTCGAAAAAACAGTAATCTCGAGAAGAGAAAAAGAGAGGTTACAACTCTCTGGTTCAAGGAAGAACTGAGAAATAATCTCATTTTGGGCACAAGAAGGGGCTGACATAGTTTTAGTTACAATATGATAAACGAGGCTGATGAGTGACTTTGGAAGTACTCGTGCAGACCTCCTTGCTTGGTATAGAGAAAATCGATTGCCAAGACCCTGGGGAAGGAGGAGAGTGATCTTCGTCCTTGGCTATCGCTGAGTAAGAAGAAAGAGTCTCTCTCAGAGAATTGTGGTCTAGATTGGGGGTAGCCATCGGTAAATTTGTTAGTAGTGTCTGTGCCTATGGTTGGGTGGAAACAAGCACCCCTTTCAACATTCGCTTGATGGTTTCCGGTTTCTGAAAAGTATCTTCATACTCTGTGTATTGAAATGGAAATGATGGTTGAATACATATATTTATCTGTCTATGCATGATTTATGTATTGAATGAATAAGGTAGATGTATGTATTATCTCCCTGTGAACTCATGCTTTTGAATGGTCGTCTATTTTCCTCTGCTTAGCAGTTAAAGAGTCGTGGGACATAAGCCTACAAGAGGGTCAGGGTAGGATTTATTGGAATGTTTAAGTCTTATCGACGTCTTGAATCTACCCTCATGGGAATTTCAAGTTCAAGCCATGTGGAAGGAGGGCACCTCTTTTAGAATCTTCACCGTATGACTGAGGGCTCATGCCCATGTCCTTAACCCATTTACGACTAAAGGAATTAGCGCATAGCCCACAAGAGTTTCCAAAGGACCCATGTGACCAAGCTATGGGAATCCTACTGTGGGCATGAAAGAAGTTAATCCTTCTGGATTCAGAACTCTGGGAATTCGAAGCTCTCGAGTGTTTCATCCCTACAATTTATAAACCAGCCAAAGGAAACTGATGGTTGCGACTACCCACAAGTTTGACTGGAACCTTGTGGTTTCCCTATTCGGGACAGATAGAATTTCTCCACCATTAAACCTTGATCTATTCATTTATCACAAAGTAATGTGAACCATCAATTCAAGAGTATTCGAGAGTCTCGGGTCCCCTTAGCCATTGGATCTACGCCAAGACAACTTCGGCAAAGTCCCACTTTGAGAGAATAGAGATTCTATAGCATCAAACTCTCTGAAGGCTAGAACTACGAAGTGAGGAGATCCATGGGATTGGGGGGTTCGTTAAGAACCCCTCTTAACCGTCTGATCATCCATAGGAGGGACCCATGTATGGTACTTTGACAAAGTCCTACTTCAGGAGAATGGAGCGACCATAAAGCTGAAACCCTTGAAGGCCGAAGCTGCGAAGTAACGAGAACCATAGATCTAGGGATCCTTCGGGATTGTCCTTGGCTGTTGGATTTATGCCAAGGTTAGCCTGACGCTGACCACTCTGGCAGTAAGGAGGGAGTAACACAACGAATTCCCCGAACGTTGAAATTACGAAGTAACGGAGGCCATAGATCCAAGGGTTATGTGGACACACCATGACCGTAAGATCAAAGGACTTGAAAGGCGATTGTTCCGGGGTGACATGGTATGCTGGCGTCACCCATGTTGACGTGGACCCACGTTTGATGTGCCATGTGTCACCTGGAATTGGACGTTTCACTGACCCTATGTGCCCATTAAGACATGACATGTTTCACCCACTATAGGGGCCATGTGTCGTATCTTCCTTGCTGCATGTCATATCTGGCAATTACCTATTTGGTCCATGTGGTAGGAGGAGTATTCGGGACCCACCTATATTTGTCGTCGCATCTAGTACGTCACCTCGTGTGAGAGTGGACCCTTCGAGACTTCGGGACTTCGGGACTTTGTAGGTTTAGAATATAGTGTTGAGGGTGAGTTGAAATGCCAGAAGGCCGGAGTCACATGGTGATATTTCAGGATCCTTCGGGAATTCGGGACTCCGAAGGACATGCGTGCAGAAAAAAAAAGGGATGTTCAATGTCGAAGCACCGAACGCCGAATTCTCCTCTAGCTTGTGTGTGATTAAGACTCACCATTGGTTTGGATGGTGGATGGACCTTCCCTATGGGAGGTAGGAACCTGGAAATAGTACGAACGAGATGGATCCATGTGGGTGCCATGTGTCCCTCAAGCAACAAATGCCCGAAGGACTTCGGGAAGCCATAAATTGTAAACTAGAGGTCGGATTAGAGCCTGGTAACAATCATTAGAAAGTTGCGGGCGAGTAGAAGAGGATGAATCATATTAGAGAGATGATTCAAGATGATTTGAGTAAGAAAATTTTTGATGCCCCATCCGTAGAAAGGGTACTTAGGGGTCAGGTGTGTTACATGAGATATGTGCCCTCATGGCCTCATGCATGTAATATGCACCCTCCTGGTGAGAAAAATGAGGTGAACTCCATGCATGAATTGTCCTCCGCTAGTCTAACTGAAATCTAATTGAGTCACAACTGAAGAGGGAAGATTCCCTATTTTGTAGGAGGTGCCCTATTTTTTAGGATATACCCTAAAAAATAGAGAATATTTGCGGGAGAGAATATTCTCATATACCCCAACATTAGACTAGCAAAATTAGGAAAAATAATTACTAGGTGAGTGTGTAATATCTCCAACAAACCTGTGACATAGCACATGCAGTCATGAAATATTAAAGAATACCCCTAATTTCACTAGATATTGATAAATAATTCACAAAATCTTTTTGTTGAACCCCCCTCGCAATACATTTTCCTCGTAAAAAAATCCTTATTTTTACTAGATACCCTTTTTTATACCCCCTAATACCTATGACACCCCAATAATTTGCACCTCCCCCCCAAAATCTACAATATATTGACTTTATTTTTAACAATTTAAAAACCCTCTTTATGAATGAGTGTGATGAAATATTGGTCAAGAAGGTGACGCCCCTGTGGGGCAATGACAATCATATTCTAATAATACAACTACATTGTATATATCTATCCTATATATGATTCATTTTTTAATGCTAATGTTGCATTTAGATCTAAAGACAAGAAACACTTATCATCTTATATACTACTGCTAAATGATGCATTGCTAAAATGACAATTTTCAATCACAAAACTAAAATGTAGAGGCGTTATTTCATAGTTATCACTACTTTGGATCTAATGTTCTATGTTGAACTCTAGCTTTTCAATCCATAAAAATAGTTGGGTATTTTCTTAGTTGCCTCACTCAAGCTATCTACCCTAGTCAAAGATTGTTTGAAAATATTCAAGGTAATCTACATTGAAAAGTATGTAGTTGACATTTTGAGCCATGCTAGCGTGGCCCATCATCAGGGGAAATAATCAATGAACTTCCCATAATCATACCTTCTTTGGAATCTTCACTCAAGGAGTATGGTTTATGCTTTTTCCCCTTTGTCCTTTCCATTCATTAAGAATAACAAAAAATAATAATTGTTGCCAGTAATCATCCTAGCATCCTTCTTCCTTGTCTCTTTCGTAATAAGTGAAAAATGTGCTTCATCAAAGGTAAACTTATCCATTGACCCAAAATTAGTACAATCCCTTCATTTGAAGAATGACAACTTGCAAGAAGGAAAATAACGGCATCCTCATCGAATGTTGGTAAATGATAGGGTAATAAATTGTCCATGAGGGACCTTAATTAGGACATGTAATCTTCCAAGCTCTTTGATTCCCATATTTTCATCCTAAGGAATTTCTTATTCAAGTGAAGTTTCATGGTCACATCCTTTGGTTGATACAAATTAATCAACGATCCCACACAACCTTTGTTGTATCATCCTTTGTGACAATGAGAATAGTGTTGTTAAACAAATGGGGGTTATGCAGACTTGGACTTTCGTATCCTCAATCTCCCACTTGATAATCTCATTTGTAACCTATGTTGTTTTTCATATTTTCATCCATTGATTTGTAGAGGTCCTTCTCTACCAACAATATTCCCATCCTCAATTTCTAGATATTAAAATTCTATCCATTGATTTGTCTCCCATGGTTTTGAGAGTTCGCAGTAATGTTGGACATCTTTCCTATTCAATTTATGACTTGAAGACTTTAGGAAAAATCATTGTTAAGAGGGTCTTTCAACTAGAAATTAAATTCGAAAGGTAGTAATGTTGGACATCTTTCCTATTCAATTTGTGGCTTGAAGACTTTAGGAAAAATCATTGTTAAGAGGGTCTTTCAACTAGAAATTAAATTCGAAAGGTGAAAACTTGTAACATGTTGTTGGAAATGAGATAAGACACAAATTATGACCAATTAAAAATAGAATGCATAAAACACAACAACAAAACTTACAAAATTAGAAACTCTTTTATGATAAATCTCTTTTCATGCTTATATATATATATATATTATTTAGTTTTGTTTAAAAAAATAAAAAATAAATCTAAAAGATGCTTCCTTATATTCCTATGACATCCCTAAGGATGCTTCCTTATATTCCTATGACATCCCTAATAAACGTGTAGATATAAACTAATATGCCTCACCCATTAAGATTTAAACCAAACTATTTAGTTAACCCCTTCATCTATTCAAATGTGTACTTTTCTATCTTATAGCCCATTCGCCCATTATCATGTTTATAGGGAATCACGATACCTTAAAACTATTGAAATATTACAGCCTTTTTTTTTCCACGGAGAAAGTTTCACTTTTATATTCATCAGTACATATATTTTTTTACAATGTAGCATATAAATGCCAACAAACCATGACCTGTGTCCACTGTGGGAAACACACACTGTCACACAAAACAGTCAGAAAAAAACCATACAATGTAGCATATAAAAGCCAACAAACCGTGACCTGTGACCACTGTGGGCAGCACACACTGTCACACAGAACAGTCAGTAAAAACCAGCAAGTGTTCTGGATGTTTCCTCACGCAGAATGCAGAATGTATCGCTCAGCCTCTCATGAATTGCGAGGAAACAACCATTCTTATAACAGATCCAAGATTTTCTAACAAAAAAACTGTTGGTCCGAGTGATCTGTAAACTAATGCAGTGACCCTTATGCCAGTGGAAATTTGTAGCCTGTATGAACTGTAACCATATCAATGATCTTTTTTACAGTGTGAATTTTTCAGTGGCCTGTTCCTGCCTCTTCAAAGATTGAGTTGTATAGGGGGGCCCTCATTGCCATCCTCCCATCGGGCAAATGTTATCAGTCCAGGAGGCCGGGTTAGAGCCTGTTTTGATAGCTGATCCACAGTCTTGTTTTCTTCCCTGAAGATGTGAGTGGCAGTGAGGCTCTTGATGTGCCTTTTTTCTATGGTGGTTCCTCTTTCCAACACTCCAGTGCTGCTGATCGGAGCTCAAATTTTTCATTTATCCAGTCGATAATGACCTTGGAATCTTCAAGAAGTAGCAAGTCTTCAATGTTTAGCCTTCGAGCCAGGATTAGGGAAGCCCATGCCCCCAGTAGTTCAACTTTTGTGTTGGTTCCTTGTCCTCCGTTGAGCGTCCATCTGTAGGAGGTGTGAGAGCTAATGTAGAAGTGTCCTCTTGCCCCGCAAAGTGATCCATCTAATTGAGCAGCACCATCGAACCAGGTGATGGCTTTGTCAGTGGGTAGTGTTGTGGTTGATCTGCAGATGTTCTGGGCAGTAGAGGGGAGGGAAGGACGGTTGAAAGATGATAGAATGAGATGTGTCACATGATTTGCCGAGGGGGTAATATCATCAAATAATGCTGCATTCCTTGTCAACCAAATATTCCAACTGATGGTGGTTGGCAGCGAGGAGTAGAGATTTTGTCTTGAGCACCAGGAGCTAAAGCAAGAGAGTGTCGAGGTTCCATGCCACTGTACGGTTAATTTTAGTGACTCTGTGACTTGTTTCCAGACTTGCTGAGTAAAGGTGCATCTCACGAAGAGATGGTGCGAGGTTTCACTATGCTCCTTGCACAGAGTGCACCGGTTTGGGCCAGACCAACCCTTACTTTGGAGGATATCCCAGACTAGTAGTTTATTCTCTGTCAATAGCCAAGTAAACAATTTGAGCTTCAACAGGCATTTACACTTCCACTACCAGGTGCGCTAGGTCTGATCACTAGTGGGCCAGATTTCCTCAGTCAATGCTTTGTATATATTTTGGACATATATGATTCCAGATTTGTTGTCGCCCGTCCAAATGAGGTTGTCACTTCTCTCCTGTAGGCAAATGCCTGCCTCATTTAGGTGTTGTGTATATCGAATCCATTCCACCGAGAGTTCTCTGTCTAGTAACAACATTGAGCTAGTTAACCAGGATTCACCAAGTGTATTGCTGCTGCGGGGTGCTTTTATGTGGAAGAGGTAATGATGGCCTAAATTGTGAAGGCGTTCTAGAAGTCTAGGGGAGAGATGGGCCCTTTTCCCATGCTGAGGATGTCGTATTTACCTAGTTCAATAGCTGTTCCATTGCCAGGCAGCCATGCAGTTCAATGTAGAAGGACCGGTAACGATCTTTGAAGGTGATTCCAAGTCTGTGAGCCTCTCAGTGAAGAGGTGGTGGCAGATCTGAGCCAGGAGTGAACCGACAGGTGTGCAAGATATTTGTCTTTTATAAGTTTGTGCCAAATGCCTGGAACCATCAGTATACACCAAAGTGTGTTTGCCGAAAGAGCTAGGTAGGAAAGGTGCAGGTTTCTCAAGCCCCAGCCACCTAGAGCTGTAGGTTTTGAAAGAGTTTCCCACCTACATAAATGGATGCCTTTGCTATTCTTGCCATTTTTCCAAAGAAAGGCAAAAATTAACTTGCGCAGCTTTGTTAGCACTGAAATTGGGATGTATTCCATCGCCATCCAATACACTGGGAGACTTTCCAAGACTGACTTTATCAATATGTATCTGCTGCTAATTGACAAACATCTATTGCACCAGTGTTGAATTCTGCGTTCAAATTTATCATATAACTGGCCCCAGTCCTTTTCTTTGTAACTTGTTGGTTTGATAAAGTATCCGAGATAGGTGAAGCCCATCTCCAAATCTCGAGAATCAATGTTAAAAAGTGTTTTTAACTCCAACAGGAAATCTGCCCTCGCTCCTGTGGCCAAGAATAATGACTTATGGTAATTTATTTTTAGGCCTGTAACAGAGCAGAAGGCAGTTAGCACATGAAAAATTTCTTTCCATTCAGACATGGAATCTGATGTCATAATGATCACGTCATCTACGAAGAGTAAATGAAGGATTTGGGTCAGTCTTGAAGCTTTGATTCCCATTAGAATGCCATCTATTTTTCTCCTTTTTAGCAAGATGCTGAGGCATTCTAAGACTAGTATAAAGAGTAGGGGTGAGAGGGGACATCCCTGTCGTAGTCCTCTTTCGCTGTGGAAAGAATTTCTCACCTCTCCGTTGATTAGAACTGCCAAAGAGGCTGTAGATATGCAACCCATCATCCAATTTGTGGTGGTTGCCCCAAATCCACATTGGAGCAAGATGAGATGAACGAAGTTCCAGTTTACACAGTCAAAGGCCTGTTTTAGATCTAGTTTTAAGAGGATGGCAGGAAGGTTTTTTGTTTTGATGCTGTGTAAGCACTCTTGTGCTGTGCCTATAGCATCAAGGATTTGCCTCCCCTTGAGAAAACCAAGCTGCTCTTCTGCTAGTTCCCAGGAGAGAAGAGGGCGGATCCTGTTTGCAATAATATTGGTGATGATTTTGTAGCTGAGGTTACACAACGAGATCGGTCGGTAGTCCGAGAACTGATGGGGATGGTTTTGTTTTGGAATTAGGACAATGTAAGTATTGTTCAGTTGTGTGTTAACCAATCCTCTAATCCTTGAATCCTCAACGACATCCAGCAGGTCTTGCGCCATTAAATCAAAGTAATGGAGGTATAGTTCCACCGTCCATCCATCGGGACCGGGGATTTTTTCTTTTTTAAATCCTTTTATTACTTGTAGAATCTCCTCTTTAGTGCAGGGAGCTTCCAGTGCTCTCGCTTCCTCTTCCGTGACCATCCGTGGGAAGAGTTGAGCTACATCTGCCTGGTCCTGTAAAGTGACATTTTGATCTTCTTTGAAAAATCTCTTGAAGTAAATATGTGCCTCATGTTTGATGTCTTCTAACCTGTGAGCAGTGCTTCCATTCTCTGCCTCAATATCCCAAATAATTTTTTTATTTCTACGATGGCTTGCGAAGCGGTGGAAGAATCTGGTGTTGCTGTCTCCACTACTAAGCCAGAGTGCACGGCTTTTTAGATGCCATCTTTTCTCTTCTACCTGGAGAATGTGCATTCGGGATGCCTCTAGAGTGTGTAAATCTGCATCGATTTCAATCTTCTGGTCAGATCGCGCCTTGAGCCTGTGTAAACAAGAGATTTTAAATTCGAGCTTGTTCAAGGTGGCAGTATCATGCGTTTTCTTCCATTTCAGCCAGGTGATAATGTTAGTTCTAAGGATTTTTAGCTTTCTGACTAAATTTCCTTGTGCATCTCTTGGTAGTGAGAGAGATGGATCAGTCCAAAATTTTTTCACAATCCGGTCGAAATCAATTTCCTGCATCCATGCCAGATTGAATTTGAATGGATACCTCGCCCCTGTCTTACCTTTTCCTAGATGAAAGCAGATGGGTGTATGGTCGGACAGGAAGGTCAGGTCAACCCAGGCCCATGCCAAGTGTGATGAAGTGAGAAATTCTTCAGATATCAGGAATTTGTCTAGGCATTTTTCAATGCTGTGGGTGCCCGATCTTCCATTTCACCATGTGGGCAGTAGTTCGGCTGGTTCCAAATCAATTAGAGAATTTTTTGTGAGAAGTGTGGTGAAGAAGGGCGCTAATGTGTCAGTTCTTGCCTTGTCGCCCCATATTTCCTTTGTGCTGAGCGTGAAATTCAAGTCTCCGACGATAATGATGTCTTTTATAGAAAGTATTCCCAGGTTGTCCAACTTCTCCCAGAAATCTCTGCGGTCCAGACACGGTCCGTAAGTGTTAAGCAGGGTCAAGGAGGTGTTTAGTTCGAGACATGTGCCAGTTAAAAGAATATCTCTTGGACTGAGCAAAGGTATAAAATAAAATTGTGATGGATCCCAGGCCACCAAGAGTCTGCCTGAGCTTCCTATGGAGCTGGCTACACAGACCAACCAGTCCGGTCCGAGGGCAAAGAGAAAATTTCTTGCAGCTTCAACTTCCACTAATGTTTCTTGTAAAAATATTACTGTCGATCTGATCTTGTCTAGTAGACGTCTCATGGAGGCTAGTTTCAGGAGTCCTCCAACCCCTCTGATATTGAGGGAGATAAGTATCATGGTTTAGCCCTAGCATGGGCTTTTAATCCTATAAGGGCCCGGGTTGAATGATCAGTAGGTTGTGAAGCTGAGCTTGAAGCCTCCGCGATTGCCTTTTTCCTTACGCTGCGAGTTTTGAGAGGCGAGATCTCTGAGGCCAATCCTCTGGACCAAGATGGTACTGCTGCACTGTTCTCATTCTTTCCTGTGGTCGATGAAGAGTTACCCGTGGATTGGATGAGTTGTTTGCCAAGGTAGAGCAGTAGTGGGATAGAATCAAAAGGTAGAGGGGAAGCTGGTGTGGGGGTATGTATCAGAGTGTCCAAGTCCCTAGCCGATAATGGTTGTTCCGTGTAGCCAGGAGGGGGTGTGGGATCTCTAACCAGGAACTCGGAGTCTGCCAAGGGTTGAGTGGGAGTGATTTCACTGTGAGGGGAGGGGTTTTGCAAGGGTGGGGAAGAGTGGGCGATTATGGGCTCATTCGGTTCTAGAGGAGGTTCCATAGCATCTAAACGTGCAGGGATGTTGGGTGATAGAGGAAGAAGTGTGTTTTCGGAAGCAGGGGCCAGTGGTGTAGAGTTTGAATCCAGTGAATTTAACTTGAGCCTCTCCCAAGCTGATAGAGATTTGTAAAGTGAAGGACAAAAAAACATTATCTTTCTCACCATTGAACCATCGAGTGAGTCAGTGTTCATTTCTTGTTGTTGAGTTGTTGACTCCCCTGCAAATGCATCAGACTGTGTGTCGTAGCCATTTAACCTAACTTCTTCCGATGAGGTTGCCTTTGGTTCAATGGGAGGATACTTGTAACAATCCCGTCTCAAGTGGTCGGTTCTGCGGCAGAAGGAACATCTAAAAGGGATTCCCAGATAGTCGATTCTTTGGGCTATAAGCTAGCCTCTCCAATCTATGTTCAAGACTTCTGGTAGTCCTGCATGAATATCTAGTTCCACCAGGATTTTAGCCATTTTTAGGTCTGATGAAGCCAGGGAGGCTGTGTCCACTGATAAGAAGCGCCCCAAAGATGATCCGATAAGTTCAAGGGCTTGTTGGTTCCAAAGTTGAAGTGGAAGGCCAAGTAAGAGGACCCAGAGGCGCCTGTAGGAAAAATATTCAGTGGTTGGGTTGAAGCTGAGACTCCATCACTTTAGCATGAGGCTACCACCTCCAACTACCCAGAACTTGTCCAGGATTCAAATAGTATCCTTAGGCGACTTGAATATAAAGCCAAACCATCCGTGTTGAAGAAGAAGTACTCTAGGAGTATACCCTAGAAGAGGCTTCCATGAAACTGTTGTCCAGTCTTCCAAGCTCTGAATGCATTTTTCTTTGTAGGCAAGTCTGCCAACCAGAGCACATAGCGCCAAGTTGCATGCTTCAGACAGTCCCACATCCATGCCTAGGATTAGTTTAGGGTGGGCCTTTTTTGGTTTCCATACCCTCTGTGGCTTATGTCTATTGGTAGGAGAGTGGCCAGAGGGGGTGCTTGTCTGATTGTTGTATCCACAGAATCTGTTGTAAGCGTGGGGCTTGGGTGAGGTTTTCTCAGGTAAAGGCTTTAGTGGAGTGGTTTCTGCGTCAGAAGAGTGGAGCGTGGATCCAGACACAGGTTGTTTGGAGACTGGGGGGTGCTGTTTTTTTAGGTAGTGTTTGTTTATCATCTCGTCAATAGTAGCCATGATGTCCGGGTGGTCCTAGGGG
>JZKD02S1849741.1:338404-400508 GCA_000966675.3 Picea glauca | reverse complement strand
CTACCTCTGGTATTTTGTAGAGATGACCCCCCAAAGTAACAATGACACTATGGGGTCGAGACTCATAAACAACATGGCGTCTCCACATATATGGTTGGCCCAAGAGCACATCACAAACATCCAATGGGGAAACATCACATAATACCTTATCCTTGAAGGGTTGAATGTAGTATGATAATCAACACTGTTGGCTGACACGAAGATCTCATCCTTGGCGAAGCCACCCGATGTTGTATGGTTGTGGGTGTGGTGTTGTCGGAAATCCCAACTATTTGACGACCTCTGCTGAGATGAGGTTCTTCTGGCTTTCGCTATCAACAATAAAATGCAATGGGGTCCCCTTCACCCACATCCGTGAATGAAAAAGGCGCTCCCGCTCTTCAGGATATGTTGGTTCTTCTGGTTGAATTGCTGTGGTTGCAACAATAGCAGTAGGGTCTGCGTCAATGATCTGTCCTTTACCAGTATTTTCAAAATCAGATTTTGAATAAGGGTTCGGCTCCTTGTCTTTGATCTCAGCCACCAATGAATGTTTTGAGCGATATTCATCGGTGTTGTGCTAGGGGATTTTGTGGAAATTGCACCATTTTCTAGTGTCCTTCTTTGTCTTCTCGTGGCCCTTATTTTCCTATGGCTTGGACGGGTTTTCAGGAGACTGTTTGTTAGGACTGTCTTTATCAAACTTTGGTTGTTGCAGATTTGAAGACCCGAACTCCCGTTTGTTCTGGTGCTTAAATTTTTTCTCGATTTTAACAAAATATCGATAAGTAGCACCGAGTGATGAGATTTCCAAAAAAACCATTTCAGTTTGGATGTATCTGTGTAGAGCCCCACGGTATTTCAGAACCAAATGTCGTTCAGAGTCTCTGATAATTAGCTTGGTGTGCAAGGTATGGAAGGTATTGGTGAACTCCCGAACTACTTGACCCCTCTCTTGCCACAGTGTGGTCCATATCATGTATTGGTCCTCATAGTTGCCAACAAGGTAATACTGTTCCTTTACCGCATCCACAAAAAAATCCCAAGTGGGTTCGGCCCCATATATTCCAGACTCCTTTGTGGAAATTTTCTCCCACTAAGTTTCCCACCAATGTTTGACATGAGGGAGAGCCTTAAGGAGTGCGAAGGTGATCTTTTCTCTGTCAGAAAAGTTTTGAACAAAGAAATAACCTTCTAGCAGATTTAACCATTTGCCTACGACTTCTGCATCTATCTGTCCTTCAAATACATGAATATCAAAATTAACTTGTACCTTGAAAGGCGAGGTGCTTCCAAAGTGGCCGCTTGATGAAGATTTGTCTGTTGATATTGGTAGGTGTTGAAGGATGTGGGAAAAATTCTCCATCATTTCGTCCCTCTGTCGCGTGAGAGCTTGCTCAAGCAACAGACTGATAGGATCGTTTGCTCTGTCATTTTTCTTTTCTTCCGCCATTGAGGGTTTCTTGAGTGTGCGAGAACGAGTTTATTCAAGAGAGACAATATCGAGACCCAAATTGTTATACTCGGACCTCGTCAGGGACATGCATTGAAAAACGATCAAGAGCAACCTTCTCTGATACAACTGATCCAGATTATTTTCGGCACGAAATGAGAGTAGAGATATAATAAAGAAATGCACAGAGATATCGCAGATATTCAATAATATAATAGAAATGTATCAGAGATACAACCATAAACACAAATATACAGTAACACATGATTTATATTAATGAAAGGAATGTACAGAGATTATAAAAATACAGAGTGAAAGACTCGTTAGAATGGTGGCAACTTATCTCTGAGAAGAGATGTGACAGCTACTCGCATTCGCAAGAAGATGATTACAATGAGGCTCTGAAGGTATTTTTACAAAAAATAGGAATGCCAAAAACTCTATACATCCAAAAACCTAACCCTAGGAGCTGAAGCACCAAAAGTCATGTGGGCCCCGTTTGGGTAAGTTAGTGCATTAACTTCTCGGGGTCGTAACTTTTGCATACGATCTCCGTTTTAGGTGTATGATAGCCCATTTGAAAGGTATCATCAAGGAGATTCATTTTCGGGCCTCAACTATGCTATATGATATAATTAAGAACCTATATATTGAAAAACCTTCATTTGGACCCTCAAATTGGCCTCGGAAGTTAAAAACTACTAAAAATAGTAAATTGCCAAAATTGCCAGAAAACTGTTTTGGGCCAGTCGAAAAAGGTGGGTGGCCATCAATATTCACATGGATCAATCCTCCCTCCTTAGGAAGAAATGATATCCATTGCATTGAGTTCTCGGGGAAGAGGGAAAAGCATTTTTTGAATCTGCATCTCGGTGAGTTGCTTGCCTTGCTAGAGACTTCGCGCTGCTCAGTTTGTGGAAGTCTGTCATGAACCTGTTGGGGCTGAGTCTGTTCAACAATTCGAGATACATGAGAGGATGGTGTGCAGAAGGAATCTTTGTGCTTTTCTACAGCCTTGTCGACTTGTTTCTGTTGGATAGAAGGTGCTTGGGACAAGGCTGTAGTGGTTGCAATGTCCTTTTGTTCTCTTTTTGAACAGATTATGAAGAAGCTGAATTTTGCAGTATGAGATACTACCTTGCAACACTTTTTAGGTGGAATAGTAGTTGAAAATACCTTTGGTATTCTGTAGATATGACCCCCCAAAGTAACAATGACACTATGGGGTCGAGACTCACAAAAAACATGGTGTCTCCACATATATGGTTGACCTAAGAGCACATCATAGACATCCAGTGGGGAAACATCACATAATACCTTATCCTTGAAGGGTTGAATGCAGTATGATAATCGACACTGTTGGCTAACATGAACATCTCCTCCTTGGTGAAGCCACCCGATGTTGTATGGTTGCGGGTGTGGTGTTGTCAGCAATCCCAACTATTTGACGACCTCTGTTGAGATGAGGTTCTTTTGGCTTCCGCTCTCAACAATAAAATGCAGCAGGGTCCCCTTCACCCACATATCTGAATGAAAAAGGCACTCCCCCTCTTTAGGATATGTTGGTTCTTCTGGTTGAATTGTTGCGGTTGCGACAATAGCAGTAGGGTTTGCGTCAATGATCTGTCCTTTACTAGTATTTTCAAAATCAGATTCTAAATCAGGGTTTGGCTCCTTGTCTTTGATCTCGGCCACCAATGAATGTTTTGAGCGACATTCATCGGTGTTGTGCTAGGGGATTTTGTGGAAATTGCACCATTTTTCAGTGTCCTTCTTTGTCTTCCCGTGACCCTTCTTTTCCTGTGGCTTTTTAGAAGACTGTTTGTTAGGACTGTCTTTATCAAAATTTGGTTGTTGCGGATTTGCAGACCTGAACTCCCATTTGTTCTGGTGTTTAAATTTTTGCTCGATTTTAACAACATATCGATATGCAACACCGAGTGATGAGATTTCCAAAAAATCCATTTCAGTTTGGATGTATATGTGTAGAGCCCCACGGTATTTCAGAACCAAATGTTGTTCGGAGTCTTTGATACCCAACTTGGTGCACAAGGTATGGAAGGTATTGGTGAAATCCGGAACTGCTTGGCCCCTCTTTTTCCGCAGTGTTGTCCATCTCATGTACTAGTCCTCATAGTTTCCAACAAGGTAATACTGTTCCTTTACCGCATCCACAAAAAAATCCCAAGTGGGCTTGACCCCATATATTCCAGACTCCTCTGTGACACTTTTCTCCTAGTAAGTTTCCCACCAATGTTTGACATGAGGGAGAGCCTTAAGGAGTGCGAAGGTGATATTTTCTCTGTCAGAAAAATTGTGAACAGAGAAATAACCTTCTAGCAGATTTAACCATTTGTCTAGGGCTTCTGCATCTATCTATCCTTAAAATACAAGAACATTAAAATTAACTTGTACCTTGAAATGTGAGGTGATTCCAAAGTGACCGCTTGATGAAGATGCACCTATTTCTATTGGCAGGAATTGAAGGATGTGGGAAAAATTCTCTATCATTTCGTCCCTCTGTTGCGTGAGAGGTTGCTCAAGCAACAAACTGATAGGATTGTCTTCTCCATCATTTTTCTTTTCTTCCGCCATTGAGGGTTTCTTGGGTGTACGAGAGAGATTGTCTTCAAGAGAGACAAACTGGAGACCCAAATTTTTATACTCGGACCTCATCGGGAACATGCACTGAAAAACGATCAAGAGCAGCCTGCTCCGATACCACTGATCTGGATTATTTTCGGCACGAAATGAGAGCGGAGATATAATAAAGAAATGCACAGAGATATCTTAGATATTCAATAATATAACAAAAATGAATCATAGATACAACCATAAACACATATATATAGTAATACACGATTTCTATTAATGAAATAAATGTATAGAGACTGTAAAAATACATAGTGAAAGACTTGCTAGAATAGTGGCAGCTTATCTTTGAGAAGAGATGTGACGACTACTCGCATTCACAAGAAGATGATTACAATGAGGCTTTGAAGGCCTTTTAAAAAAAAACAGAAATGCCAAAAACTCTAGACATCCAAAAACCTAACCCTAGGAGATGAAGCGCCAAAAGTCATGTGGGCCCCGTTTGAGTAAGTTAGTGCATTAACTTCTCGGGGTCGTAACTTTTGCATACGATTTCCGTTTTAGGAGTATGATAGCCCATTGGAAAGGTATAGTCGAGGAGATTCATTTTGGTGCCCCAATTATGTTGTAGGCTATCATTGAGAACCTTGATCTCAAAAAACCTTCATTTTGGCTCTCAAATTGGCCCCAGAAGTTAAAAATTGCTAAAACTAGTAAATTGCCAAAATTGTCAGAAAACTATTTTGGGCCAGTCAGAAAAGGTGGGTGGCCACCGATATCCACCTGGATCAATCCTCCCTTCTTAGGAAGCAATGGTCTCCATTGCATTGATTTTCTGTGGGAGAGGGAAAAACGTTCGTTGAATTTGCATCTTGGTGAGTTGCTTGCCTTGTTGGAGATGTCGCACTGCTCAGTTTGTAGAAGTATTTCATGAACTTGTTGGGGCTGAGGCTGTTCAACAAGTTGAGATACATGAGAGGATAGTGTGCAGAAGGAATATTTTCACTTTGTTTCCACCTTGTCGACCTGCTTCTGTTGGATAGAAGGTGCTTGGGGAAAGGATGTAGTGGATGCAGTGTCCTTTTGTTCTCCTTTTGAACAGATTGTGAATAAGCTGAATTTTGCAGTATGAGATACTACCTTGCAGTGATTTTTAGGTGGAATAATAGTCAGAACTACCTCTGGTATTCTGTAGAGATGACCCCCCAAAGTAACAATGACACTACGGGGTCGAGATTCATAAAAAACATGGCATCTGCACATATATGGTTGGCCCAAGAGCACATCACAAACATCCAGTGGTGAAACATCACATAATACCTCATCCTTGAAGGGTTGGATGCCGAATGATAATCGACACTATTGGCTGACACAGATATCTCGTCCTTAGCGAAGCCACCCGATGTTTTATGGTTGCGGGTGTGGTGTTGTCGAAATTCCCAACTGTTTGACGACCTCTGTTGAGGTGAGTTTCTTCTGGCTTCCGTTATCAACAATAAAATGCAGCGAGGTTGATCAAAATCTGGACCAGGGGTAAAAAATTTGCTCAATTTTCAAAGTTCTCGGAATGTGAAGAAAACGGTGCCATTGCGTCCGTCTCATTCTCCTGATTCCGATGGTATATTTACTTTCGCAAACAGAGTCCGTATGAAGAAGATATCGCGATCTGTTCACCGAGCCAAATAGGTAAAAAAAAAGGGGATGCTCACTGGACAGGCCGTACAGCTGACGTGGCAGAGGCCGTACAGCTGACGTAGGAGACCGTACGTGACGTGGCACCTGCTAACGTGGCCGGTGATGTGGCAGATTCTTATTGGTTGATGGTGGTCGAATCATTAGGTGACACGTGGCATTTTTCTGGACGAATAGATGGGTGCCACGTGGCCCAATCAAGGGCTGCCACGTGGCACCCCAGGTTTGACTATTTAGTCGTATAAAATTTCATGGAGGTCGCGGGGTTCGACCCCCGGACCTCCCCCACCATTGAGCACTTTAACAAAGTCCGTTGTGCCAATATGCCACACGTTGTCACGTGTTCTATACGCGAGTTTCATTATACATGAGTTTTCATATTGTTTATATGGAAAGGGGGGCGGGCCGGGGCTTAGCCCCGACCCGCGGTTCGTTGCACAATACATACGACCATACTTTATCAAATGGAGGGGTTTAAATATTAAACTTTGGTTTTGTTATAACACATTTAACCCTGTTGTATATATATATGCATTTGCGTGGGAGTTTAGGTTATACGGAGCTAGCCCCCGATCATGCGCTCGTTTCATATGACTCTATTCTCCGTGTAAAGGTGCGCGCGCTGGATTTGTTTTAGGTTATGTAACCCACGGTCATGTTATATGTGCATACGACCATGCCTCGGTTTCAAATGGCACGTGGGGAGATTTTATATATGGTTTCATATATATAAATGCACGGTTATAATTTTATGGGTGTAATGCGCGCGAGTTCAAGTTTGGTTTGAACACCCGACCGATAGCGCGAGAATAAACAACAGAGTTAGCCCATGGTTATGGGCTTCAAGCCATATGACCCTTGCCAATATCTATGCATGCGGGAATTCTAAACGTTGGCAAACGGTTTACACCCACGCGCCTGGACACTTGTCAAGTCCAGGTTCATTCTGGCAACTTAGCCCTTTTTATGCGCGGGGAACTTGGCCACATGGCCCCATGCGCCCAACACCTCCGACTTGGGGGGATGTATTCCTGTTAACCGTTCGACAATTTGGCACCAATTTTGGGACGTGCGGGTGCTGAGTTTAGACACGGGAAAGCGCTTAGAGGCTAGGTTCACTTTCACACAGGTGCAGAATGGCGAACGAGTAACAAAGCTTGAAGGGGAAAAATGGCAGAAGGCATAACTTTTGGAGTTTTTGGCCAAATGAGGTGCCGAAAAAGCCCAGCAAGGGGTTTTTGGACGTTCTAAGTCCATTGGCACAACTTTCACAGGAATTTGAAGACTTCTAATGCAATTTTTTAACCATTGAAGTTTGAGGAAGCTCCATGAAGCTTGAAGCCCTCATTGTTTGAGGCATTGCTCAGATGAGCCCATGTCCATTTTTTGAGACTGAATAGTCATTTTTGACTGATTATTATGATCTGAACACATTGGGATAGGTTTCAGATCCATTGGAGGACTTTTACAGGTGTTTTTTCCTCATTGAAGCTCAGGGAAGCTTGGAGGTGACATGTAGAAGAGGTCATTACTAGAGGAGACAAAATCCATTTTCAGAGTTCTAATAGCCAATATTGGGGTTTTTATGTATTCTGAATCCAATGGTATAGTCTGTAAATCGATTGGAGTTGAGCAGCAACTTGTAAAAAGAATTTGACAAACTAATCCCAAAGAGCCAAGTCCATTGAAGGAGGCTCAAGGAGATGTAGCCCAGAGAGGGGTGAACTCCTTTATCATCTTGCTATTGTTGTGAGTTTGTTGTGTTATTTGCTGCAATTTATATTGATGTGTATTGATTTATAACACATGATTAACCTTTTAAAAGAACATTACTCACACATATACATTGACAAGAAGAAGCCTAAACTTAACACATAAACTATCTTGCATATTTGAACACATGAAGCAAGGTCCTGTTAAGGTTTATTTTATTGAGGTAGAGGGTGCTTACATAGCATAACAAGTCAGCCTTCTATTTTTAGATCAGATGGTATCAGAGCATAGTTTATTTTGCTCATGTATTTGCCAATGATAGCTTGAGTTTTAGCTGTTGGTATTTGTGCAAGATTTGTGTTGAAGTTTTTTATCTTGCAAATATGGAGGAAGCTTCAAACATTGATAGTTCTCCTACATCTTCCAAATCTAAGTTCTTTGACAAAGAGATGTTTAATGCATTGCTAACCATGAAGGATATGGTACAAGAGTTGTGGAAATATAGGGAAGAGAGCATTGTCCTTCAAGAGCAGTTGATGGCCATGAAGGAGGAGAAAGACCAACTTCTTGAAAAGTTGCAGGAGATGGAGAATCAAATCCATGAAGCAAAGGAAACCCTTACCAAGTACATGCATGAACATGAGGTATGTAATGTTAGTTTGCCTTCAAATTCCTCTCAAGAAGAATGCTTTGGTGTTTTTGAGAATCACACAAAAGGAATAGGGTCCAAGTTGTTGTTAAAAATGGGCTATGAAGGTAAAGGGTTAGGCAAGCATGCACAAGGCATTGTTGAGCCTATTGTTGTTGAAGAGAGGCCTAAGTATTGTGGTCTTGGTTATGAACGAATTGATGGAGCAAATTCCAAGGTTGAGGAAACAAATGAAAAAGTTTCAAGCACAATTTTTGTTTCAAGTTCACCTCCTCAAGAAGGTTTTCAAGATGAAAGTTCAAGAACTTTTGTTGAAAGTTCAATCTCTTCAGCATGCAAAATTTGTATTCAAGATGAATGCAAATGTGTGAAACAAAAAGGTTGTGACAACCATGAGGACAAGAGAAGATTTGTTAGTCTTCAAAAGAGAGATTGTGACTCTTCCAATTCACCTCCTCAAAGTGGCGAAAAAGGTGAATGTTCAAGGTATAAAGCTACCTATAATTCAGTTGCTTTTGATTATGTTAAGCATGATAAATCTGCATGTAAAAATGGAAGAAAAATGTCATGTACATATTGTGGTTTATATAATCATCATGTTTCAAAAAGTTGGAAAAGAATGTCCACTCTCAGGAAACTTTCCAAGCAAAGGCAACATGAAAAGAACATGCAAAAGATTTGCACTCATTGTCAGAAGAGGGGTCATCTCATTGACCAATGTTGGACATTGCATCCAACCTCTCATTCACGGCACATGAAGCAGTTGGATAAAAAGATTGACAAGAATGGAAGAGGAGATTCCATCATTGATGTGAGTCAAGATGATTCACAAGAAGACGACTTTCAGCAAAAGAATTCACCATTGAGTTGGCTTGGTAAGAAATGGTTAGATTTCTTGAATAAGTAAGGCTTGCATTTTTCTGCAGTAGATGCACATTTCAGCCTTAACTTTTCATTTTGATGAAGCTTGACAAGTTGTAGCAGTTTGTCATATTTTGGTAGAGGCAAGTTTGCATGTGAATGCATACTTGTGTTATACCACCTCGTCAAGAACATGTAAAAGAGGGGTATGCTGTCCATTTTGTTACAACCATATACACTTTTCATATTCAGCTCTTTAGTACCCACATGCTTTGGGTTTAAGTACCTATGTTTCTACAGGAAAGAGAGTTGAAGAGCTATGCGCATGCATTTGGTTTTGAAAGTGCATAAACAATGAACTTGATGTTGGTTCATCTTGAATGACTCATGATTGTAGCATGATTGTTTATCATGTCTTTAGGCTTGTCATTTTGGAAGGTTGACATGTTTCACTTGAGTCTCGACTTGTGTCGATATTGCTTGTCGACTATGTTGAGTCGACCATGTTTTCGACTTATGTTTAGTCGGTTATGTTGGATGGCTTGTAAGTCCATTTTGAGTACACTAAAATGCAGGAAGACACCATGTGATTTGAGGAAGCACAAGATGCGACAGTTTGCTTGAAGAGAAAAAAAGACTTTGCTGTCATTATTTTCAGTCTTGTGTCAATTTATTTTCAAGATTGATGGTTTTCTTGGCTTGTGACAAGATGTCACAGGAAAGTTTCGCAGCCATTGGAGAGCGGATTGTTGACGTCAAAGAGTCCACAAAAGGGACTTGATTCTCAGTGGGAAGGTTGGCAGTCTTCCAAGTGCAGAGAGAACAGTGGGTCAGCAGCAGCTAGAGAGCAGTGGTTGAGGGACATAGTCAGTTGCAGTGCAAGGCATGTCCAGGTACCCAGGTGATTGTCGAAAAGTCCTTTCAAGTAGAATCGGTTGATAGAACTTGAAAGGAGAAGAGTATTGAAGCTCAGGTAGATAATCATAAGCTTTTTTGGGTCCAAAATCCTTTCAGTGGGAAGGTGTGATCAAAATCTGGACCAGGGGTAAAAAATTTGCTCAATTTTCAAAGTGCTCAGAATGTGATGAAAATGGTGCCATTGCGTCCGTCTCGTTCTCCTTATTCCGGAAGTATATTTACTTTCGCAAACGGAGTCCGTATGAAGAAGATATCACGATCTGTTCGCCAAGCCAAACAGGTAAAAAAAAGGGGATGCTGACTAGACAGGTCATACAGCTGACGTGGCAGAGGCCGTACAACTGACGTAGGCGACCATATGTGACGTGGCACCTGCTGACGTGGCTGGTGACGTGGTAGATTCTTATTGGCTGATGTTGGTCGAATCATTCAGTGACACGTGGCATTTTTATGGACGAATAGATGGGTGCCACGTGGCCCAATCAAGGGATGCCATGTGGCACCCCGGGTTTGGCTATTTAGTCATATAAAATTTCATGGAGGTCGCGGGGTTCGACCCCTGGACCTCCCCCACCATTGAGCGCTTTAACAAAGTCCGTTGTTCCATTAGGCCACACGTTGTCACGTGTTCTATATGCGAGTTTCATTATATATGATTTTTCATATTGTTTATATGGAAAGGAGGGCGGGCCGGGGCTTAGCCCCGACCCGCGGTCCGTTGCACAATACATACGACCATACTTTATCAAATGGAGGGGTTTAAATATTAAACTTTGGTTTTGTTATAACACATTTAACCCTGTTGTATATATATGTGCATTTGCACGGGAGTTTGGGTTATACAGAGCTAGCCCCTAGTCACGCGCTCGTTTCATATGACTCTATTCTCCGTGTAAAGGTGAGCGCGCTGGATTTGTTTTGGGTTATGTAACCCACGGTCGTGTTATATGTGCATACGACCATGCCCCAGTTTCAAATGGCGCACGGGGAGATTTTATATATGGTTTCATATATATAAATGCACGGTTATAATTTTATGGGTGTAATGCGCGCGGGTTCAAGTTTGGTTTGAACACCCGACCGATAGCGCGGGAATAAACAACAGAGTTAGCCCATGGTTACGGGATTCAAGCCATATGAACCTTGCCAATATCTATGCACACGGGAATTCTAAACGTTGGCAAATGGTTTACACCCACGCACCTGGACACTTGTCAAGTCCAGGTTCATTCTGGCAACTTAGCCCTTTTTATGCGCGGGGAACTTGGCCACATGGCCCCATGCGCCCAACACATCCGACTTGGGGGGCTGTATTCCCGTTAACTGTTCGACAATTTGGCACCAATTTGGGGATGCACGGGTGCTGATTTTAGACACGGGAAAGCGCTCAGAGGCTAGGTTCACTTTCACACAGGTGCAGAATGGCGAACGAGTAACAGAGCTTGAAGGGGAAAAATGGCAGAAGGCATAACTTTTGGAGTTTTTGACCAAATGAGGTGCCGAAAAAGCCCAGCTAGGGGTTTTTGGATGTTCTGAGTCCATTGGCACAACTTTAACAGGCATTTGAAGACTTATAATGCAGTTTTTTAACCATTTAAGTTTGAGGAAGCTCCATGAAGCTTGAAGCCCTCATTGTTTGAGGCATTGCTCAGATGAGCCCATGTCCATTCTCTGAGATTGAATAGTCATTTTTGACTGATTATTATGCTCTGAACACATTGGGATAGGTTTCATATCCATTAGAGGACTTTTACAGGTGTTTTTTCCTCATTGAAGCTCAGGGAAGCTTGGAGGTCACATGTAGAAGAGGTCATTACTAGAGGAGACAAAATCCATTTTCAGAGTTCTAATAGTCAATATTGGGGTTTTTATGTATTCTGAATCCAATGGTACAGTCTATAAATCCATTGGAGTTGAGCAGCATATTGTAAAGAGAATTTGACAAACTAATCCCAAAGAGCCAAGTCCATTGAAGGAGGCTCAAGGAGATGTAGCCCAGAGAGGGGTGAACTCCTTTATCATCTTGCTATTGTTGTGAGTTTGCTGTGTTATTTTCTGCACTTTATATTGTTGTGTATTGATTTATAACACATTATTAACCTTTTAAAAGAAAATTACTCACACATATACATTGACAAGAAGAAGCCTAAACTTAACACATAAACTATCTTGCATATTTGAACACATGAAGCAAGGTCCTGTTAAGGTTTATTTTATTGAGGTAGAGGGTGCTTACATAGCATAACAAGTCAGATTTCTATTTTCAGATCATAGGTCCCCTTTACCCACATCTGTGAATGAAAAAGGTGCTCCCCCTCTTCAGGATCTGGTGGTTCTTCTGGTTGAATTGTTGTGGTCGCGACAATAGCACTAGGGTCTACATCAATGATCTGTCCTTTACCAGTATTTTTAGAATCAGATTTCAAATCAGTTTTCGGCTCCTTGTCTTTGATCTCGACCACCAATGACTGTTTTGAGTGACATTTATTGATGTTGTGCCAGGGGATTTTGTGGAAATCACACCATTTTCCGGTGTCCTTCTTTGTCTTCCCGTGACCCTTCTTTTCCTGTGGCTTGGACGGGTTTTCAGGAGAATGT
This sequence comes from Picea glauca, assembly GCA_000966675.3. Lineage (NCBI taxonomy): Eukaryota > Viridiplantae > Streptophyta > Pinopsida > Pinales > Pinaceae > Picea > Picea glauca. The sequence goes on along the minus strand of JZKD02S1849741.1, from coordinate 388,053 downwards.
TTGTCAGGACTGTCTTTATCAAACTTTGGTTGTTGTGTATTTGCATACCCGAACTCCCATTTTTTCTGGTGCTTAAATGTTTGCTCGATTTTAACAACATATCGATAAGCAACACCGAGTGATGAGATTTCCAGAAAATCCATTTTAGTTTGGATGTATCTGTGTAGAGCCCCATGATATTTCAGAACCAAATTTCGTTCGGAGTCTTTGATACCCAGCTTCGTGCGCAAGGTATGGAAGGTATTGGTGAAATCTGGAACTACTTGGCCCCTCTCTTGCCACAGTGTGGTCCATCTCATGTACTGGTCCTCATAGTTTCCAACAGGGTAATACTGTTCCTTTACCGCATCCACAAAAAAATCTTAAGTGGGTTCGACCCTATATATTCCAGACTCCTCTGTGGAAATTTTCTCCCAGTAAGTTTCCCACCAATGTTTGAAATGAGGGAGATCCTTAAGGAGTGTGAAGGTGATCTTTTCTCTGTCGAAAAAATTGTGAACAAAGATATAAATTTCTAGTAGATTTAACCATTTGTTTAGGGCTTCTACATCTATCTGTCCTTCAAATACAGGAATATCAAAATTAAATTGTATGTCCTTGAAAGGCGAGGTTATTCCAAAGTGGCCTCTTTATGAATATGCACATGTTTCTATTGGCAGGCGTTAAAGGACGTGGGAAAAATTCTCCATCATTTCGTCCCTCTGTCGCATGAGAGTTTGCTCAAGCAACAGACTGATAGGATCGTCTGCTCCGTCATTTTTCTTTTCTTCCACCATTGAGGGTTTCTTGGGTGTGCAAGATCGATTGTGTTCAAGAGATACAAGATCGAGACCCAACTTGTCATACTCAAACCTCATCGGGGACATGCACTGAAAAATGATCAAGAGTAGTCTGCCTTGATACCACTGATCCAGATTCTTTTCGGCATGAAATGAGAGCGGAGATATAATAAAAAAATGCACAGAGATATCACAGATATTGAATAATATAACAGAAATGTATCAAAGATACAACCATAAACATAGATATACAGTAATACACAATTTCTATTAATGAAAGAAATGTACAAAGACTGTAAAAATACAGAGTGAAAGACTCACTAGAATGGTGGCAGCTTATCTCTGAGAAGATATGTGACGGCTACTCGCATTCGCAAGAAGATGATTACAATGAGGCTCTAAATGCCTTTTTACAAAAAAAAAAAATGTCAAAATCTCTAGACATCCAAAAACCTTACCCTAGGAGATGAAGTGCCAAAAGTCATGTGGGCCCCGTTTGGGTAAGTTAGTGCATTAACTTCCCAGAGTCTTAACTTTTGCAAACGATCTCCGTTTTAGGCATATGATAGCCCGTTGGAAAGGTATCGCCAAGGAGATTCATTTTGGGGCCTTAACTATGTGGTAGGTAATCATTGAGAACCTGTATATTTAAAAACCTTCATTTGGGCCCTCAAATTGGCCCTCGAAGTTAAAAACTGCTAAAAAAATCAAATTGCCAAAATTGCCAGAAAACTGTTTTGGGCCAGTCGAAAATGGTGGGTGGCCACCGATATCCACCTGGATCAATCCTCCCTCCTTAGGAAGTAATGGTCTCCATTTTGTTGAGTTCCTGGGGGAGAGGGAAAAACGTTTGCTGAATCTGCATCTCGGTGAGCTGCTTGCCTTGTTGGAGACGTCACACTGCTCAGTTTGTGGAAGTCTGTCATGAACCTATTGGGGCTGATGTTGTTCAACAAGTCAAGATACATGAGAGGACGGTGTGCTGAAGGAATCTTTGCGTTTTGTTGTAGCCTTGTCGACCTTCTTCTGTTGGATAAAAGGTGGTTGTGGCAAGGCTGTAGTGGTTGTAGTGTCATTTTTTTCTCCTTCTGAATAGATTGTGAAGAAGCTAAATTTTGCAGTATGAGATACTACCTTGCAACACTTTTTAGGTGAAATAATAGTCGGAACTACCTCTGGTATTCTGTAGAGATTACGCTCCAAAGTAACAATGAAAATATGGGGTCGAGACTCATAAACAACATGGTATCTCTACATATATGGTTGGCCCAATATTACATCACATACATCTGGTGGGGAAACATCACATAATACCTCATCCTTGAAGGATTGGATGTTGTATGATAATCGACATTGTTGGCTGACACGAAGATCGTCCTTGGCGAAGCCACCCGATGTTGTATGGTTGCGGGTGTGGTGTTGTCGAAAATCCCAACTGTTTGATGACCTTTGTTGAGATGAGGTTCTTTTGGCTTCTGCTATCAACAATAAAATGCAACAGGGTCCTATTCCCCCACTTTTGTGAATGAAAAAGGCACTCCCCCTCTTCAGGATCTGTTGGTTCTTCTGGTTGAATTGTTGCAGTCGCAACAATAGCAGTAGGGTCTGCATCAATGATTTGTCCTTTACCATTATTTTCAGAATTAGATTCTGAATTAGGGTTCGAATCCTTGTCTTTGATCTCATCCACCAATGATTGTTTTGAACGAAATTCATCGGTGTTGTGCCAGTGGATTTTGTGTAAATCACACCATTTTCCGATGTCCTTTGTCTTCCCGTGACCCTTCTTTTCATGTGGCTTAGACAGCTTTTCGGGAGACTGTTTGTTAGGATTGTATTTATCAAACTTTGGTTGTTGCAGATTTGCAGACCTGAACTCCCGTTTGTTATGGTTCTTAAATTTTTTATTGATTTTAACAACATATCGATAAGAAACACCGAGTGATGAGATTTCTAGAAAATCCATTTTAGTTTGGATGTATTTGTGTGGAGCCCCACGGTATTTCAGAACCAAATGTTATTCAGAGTCTTTGATACCCATCTTAGTGCGCAAGGTATGGAAGGTATTGGTGAACTCCAGAACTACTTGGCCCCTCTTTTGCTGCATTTTGGTCCATCTCATGTATTGGTCCTCATAGTTGCCAATAGGGTAATACTATTCCTTTACCACATCCACAAAAAATCCCAAGTGGGATCGACCCCATATATTCCAGACTCCTCTATGGAAATTTTCTCCCAGTAAGTTTCCCACCAATGTTTGACATGAGGGAGAGCCTTAAGGAGTGCGAAGGTGATCTTTTCTCTGTCAAAAAAATTGTGAACAGATAAATAACCTTCTAGCAAATTTAACCATTTGTCTAGGGCTTCTACATCTATCTGTCCTTCAAATACAAAAATATTAAAATTAACTTGTACCTTGAAAGGAGAGGTGCTTCCAAAGTGGCCGCTTGATGAAGATGTGCCTATTTCTATTGGCGAGCGTTGAAGGATGTGGGAAAAATTTTCCATCATTTCGTCCCTCTGTCGCATGAGAGCTTGCTCAAGCAACAAACTGATAGGATCGTTTTCTCCGTCATTTTTCTTTTCTTCCACCATTGAGGGTTTCTTGGGTGTGCGAGAGCGATTGTATTCAAAAGAGACAAGCTTGAGACCCAACTTGTTATACTTGGACCTCTTTGGGGACATGCACTGAAAAACGATCAAGAGTAGCCTGCTCTGATACTACTGATCCAGATTATTTTTGGCACGAAATGCGAGTGGAGATATAATAAAGAAATGCACAGAGATATCACAGATATTTAATAATATAACATAAATGTATTTGAGATACAACCATAAAAACATATATACAGTAATACACGATTTCTATTAATGAAAGAAATGTACAAAGACTGTAAAAATACAGAGTGAAAGACTCGCTAGAATGGTGACAACTTATCTCTGAGAAGAGATGTGACGGCTACTCGCATTCGCAAGAATATGATTACAATGAGGCTCTGAAGGCATTTTTACAAAAAACAGGAATGCCAAAAACTCTAGACATCCAAAACCTAACCCTAGGAGATGAAGCGCCTAAAGTCATGTGGGCCCCATTTGGGTAAGTTAGTGCATTAACTTCCCGAGGTCGTAAATTTTGCATACGATCTTCGTTTTAGGCGTATAATAGCCTGTTGGAAAGGTATCGTCAAGGAGATTCATTTTGGGTCTTCAAATAAGACATAAGATATCATCAAGAACCTTGATCTCGAAAAACCTTCATTTGGGCCCTCAAATTGGCCCCAGAAGTTAAAAACTGCTAAAAATAGTAAATTGCCAAAATTGCCAGAAAACTGTTTTGGTCCAGTCGGAAAAGGTGGGTGGCCACCGATATCCACCTGGATAAATCATCCCTCCTTAGGAAGCAATGGTCTCCATTTCATTGAGTTCCTGGGGGAGAGGAAAAAGCGTTTGTTGAATTTGCATCTTGGTGAGCTGTCTGCCTTGCTGGAGACGTCGCACTGCTCAGTTTGTGGAAGTATGTCATGAACCTGTTGGGGCTGAGGTTGTTCAACAAGTTGAGATAGATGAGAGGATGGGGTGCAAAATGAATCTTTGTGCTTTGCTGTAGCCTTGTCGACCTGCTTTTGTTGGATAGAAGGTGCTTGGGGCAAGGCTGTAGTGGTTGCAGTGTCCTTTTGTTCTCCTTTTGAACAGATTGTGAAGAAGCTGAATTTTGCAATATGAGATACTACCTTGCAACACTTTTTAGGTGGAACAGTAGTCAGAACTACCTCTGGTATTCTGTAGAGATGACCCCCCAAAGTAACAATGACACTACAGGGTCAAGACTCATAAACATCATGGAGTCTCCAGATATAAGGTTGGCCCAAGAGCACATCACAGACATCCAGTGGAGAAACATCACACAATACCTCACCCTTGAAGGGTTGGATGTCGTATGATAATCAACATTGTTGGCCGCCACAAAGATCTCGTCCTTAGCAAATCCACCCGATGTTGTATGGTTGTGGGTGTGGTGTTGTCGACAATCCAAACTATTTGACGACCTCTGCTGAGATGAGGTTCTTATGGCTTCTGCTATCAACAATAAAATGCAGTGGGGTCCCCTTCACCCACATACGTGAATGAAAAAGGCACTGCCCCTCTTCAGGATCTGTTGGTTCTTCTGGTTGAATTGTTGCGGTCGCGACAATAGCAGTAGGGTCTGCATCAATGATTTGTCCTTTACCAGTATTTTCAGAATCAGATTCTGAATTAGGGTTCGGCTCCTTGTCTTTGATCTCGGGCAACAATTATTTTTTTGAGCGAAATTCATCATTGTTTTGCTAGGGGATTTTGTGGAAATCACACCATTTTTCGGTGTCATTATTTGTCTTCCCGTGACCCTTCTTTTCCTGTGGCTTGGACAAGTTTTTGAGAGATTGTTAGTTAGGACTATCTTTATCAAACTTTGGTTGTTGCGGATTTGCAGACCTGAACTCCCATTTGTTCTGGTGCTTAAATGTTTTCTCGATTTTAACAACATATCGATAAACAACACCGAGTGTTGAGATTTACAGAAAATCCATTTTAGTTTGGATGTATCTGTGTAGAGCCCCACGGTATTTCAGAACCAAATGTCGTTCAGAGTCTTTGATACCCAACTTAGTTCACAAGGTATGGAAAGTATTGGTAAAATCCATAACTTCTTGGTCCCTCTCTTTCCGCAGTGTGGTCTATCTCATGTACCGGTCCTCATAGTTGCCAACAGGGTAATACTGTTCCTTTACCGCATCCACAAAAAAATCCCAAGTGGGCTCGATCCCATATATTCTAGACTCCTCTGTGGAACTTTTCTCCAAGTAAGTTTCCCACCAATGTTTGACATGAGGGAGAGCCTTAAGGAGTGCGAAGGTGATCTTTTCTTTGTCGAAAAAATTGTGAACAGATAAATAACCTTCTAGCAGATTTAACCATTTGTCTAGGGCTTCTGCAACTATCTGTCCTTCAAATATAGGAATATCAAAATTAACTTGTACCTTGAAAGTAGAGGTGCTTCCAAAGTGGTCGCTTGATGAAGATGCACCTGTTGCTATTGGCAGGCGTTGAAGGATGTGGAAAAAATTCTCCATCATTTCGTCCCTCTGTCGCGTGAGAGCTTGCTCAAGCAACAGACTGATAGGATTGTCTGCTCCATCATTTTTCTTTTCTTCTGCCATTGGGGGTTTCTTGGGTGTGCGAGAGAGATTGTCTTCAAGAGAGACAATCTTGAGACCCAACTTGTTATACTCAGACCTCGTCGGGAACATGCACTGTAAAACGATCAAGAGCAACCTACTCTGATACCACTGATCCAGATTATTTTTGGCACAAAATGAGAGCAGAGATATAATAAATAAATGCACAGAGATATCGCAGATATTGAATAATATAACATAAATGTATTAGAGATACAACCATAAACACATATATACAGTAATACCAGATTTCTATGAATGAAAGAAATGTACAGAGACTGTAAAAATATAGAGTGAAAGACTCGCTAGAATGGTGGCAGCGTATCTCTGAGAAGAGATGTGACGACTACTCAAATTCACAAGAAGATGATTACAATGAGGCTCTGAAGGCCTTTTTACAAAAAACTGGAATTCCAAAAACTCTGGACATCCAAAAACCTAACCCTAGGAGATGAAGCACCAAAAGTCATGTAGGCCCTGTTTGGGTAAGTTAGTGCATTAATTTCTCGGGGTTGTAACTTTTGCATACGATCTTCGTTTTAGGAGTATAATAGCCCGTTGGAAAGGTATCGTTGAGGAGATTCATTTTGGGGCCTCAAATATTCCATAGGCTATCATTAAGAATATCTATCTCGAAAAACCTTCATTTGGGCCCTCAAATTGGCCCCGAAAGTTAAAAACTGTTAAAAATAGTAAATTGCCAAAATTGCTAGAAAATTGTTTTGGGCTAGCTGAAAAAGGTGGGTGGCCACCGATATCCACCTGGATCAATTTCCTATTCCATTATAATAACTTTGTGGAATTTTTGAAAGACAATTTTTTTTTCTTTGATCAAATTATGATTTTTTACTTTAGTTTTAGTTTTTCAATACAATGAAGCAAGTTGCGATCAACATTCCTTTTTTTCATGCTCTGGAAGAGAATAAACATTTTTAGCCCATTCCCTGAGAGAGGTTTTTATTACTCTCAGTTTTTTCTCACAAATAAAGATAGGGGAGTTGCAATCCACTTGCTCCAGTATTCAAAGATTATTCCGACAGTTGCTTGACCCTAGAGCCAAATCCTGATTGAACTGGAAAGGAATGGGGCCATAGTATGGAGAATCCAACAACATAAGCACAATGGGTTTATGATCAGAGGTTTCCCAAGGAAGAATTTTAGAAGAACTTGAAATGTTATTGAAGATAAAGTTGCTATTAACTGAAAGCGATCCAGTCACGTTGCTATATGTCCCAATCCTATTACCTTGTTAGACCAATTGCATTTCCCCTTAATTATATTTGTTAGACCAATTGCATTTCCCCTTAATTGACTTGATATCCACTAGATCCAAATAAGATATTAATTCTTCCATTCTTTCTCAGAAGGGGTCTCTAACTACACTCCCTCCCCTTTTCTCTATGATTGAGGGTTTACATTAAAATCTCCTACAATAATATGTTGTTTTAAAAGTATCTCGAGCCTTTTAATGCATAAATAGATTCCCAACAATCCATATTTTCCTTGTATATTATAGGCACATAAACATTTATGATGTTAAACGTTTCCCTATTTGTTCATGTGTGAAACTTGTCAATATCCAATGTTGGATTTGATATGAAAGTTCCAGGTGCAAGAGGAGGTTATTCAGTAGAATGCATAGGCCTCTAGATGCACCTCTTGAACTAATTCCATGTCCTTCATAAATTTTCTATTATAAATTACATAGTTATCCTTATTTTCTATCTCCCCTCTATTCCTTCGTCGGTTTTCTTCTTGCCTTTCTGGGTAGCCTTTCTTCCATGTCATCCTCTTCCTTTTCTTCTTCGTCATTTTGTTGTTGAGTTTTTTTTCCGAGTAAGAATACCAGATGAATACATTGTCTTTTCTGGAAAATGGTCAAGCTTTTCTTGATGATCTGATACACTTATTTATGTGTTAGGAGAGGGTAATGTCCTTAGATTTTCCTCCACCATTTGCATTATAGGGGGAATCCTTGGATCCAATGAGGAAGCAACTAAAATATCTGAGAATGGAATACAATTTTTATTGAGATACAATTTCGAACCTGTTCGACCTTCGACTTACTCTTCCTTCCTTTGGTCGATTTGTTTTCCAATTCATTGGAGTGAATCTTGCTAGGTTTAGCTGCATAAATTTTATATATGTATTCCCTAACCTTGAGGGTCTCAATTTACCTGTTGTTATTGATATTAGTTTAGGAGTCGTTAAGGGGTGGCTTGATTCACATTCATTTTATTAACTTTCTTCCATTGTTCTTCCTTCTCTTGTGTTGGTTGGTCCACTTAGATATTCTTTTGACAGTGTTTCACAAAATGACCATATTCACGACAAGACTTGCATTTGAAAGATAGTTTCTCATAATCCACAGTCTGTATGTGTCTTTAATTGTCCAAGGATAGTTGTATCACTTCAAGTAGGCCCTTTTCCATATATACCCATTTTCCATATCTACTTCCATACATATGCAAGCACAAGTGAACATACCATCATTAGGTTCAAAGCTATCGATGTACTTGCCTAGGGTGTTTCCTATGCAACACATAGCATCCTAATTCTTATAGTGCAATGTGAGATGCAACAAACAAACCCACATTGAGATAGTTGATGGAACATCATGCTCTGGATTGAAATCTGGACTCCATCTATTCAAGTACATTCCCTTAGTATGGAAGAAATGAGCTCCATTTCAAGAGATAAGATCTTTGTCTTCTTTAGCCTCAAATAAAAAGGCATAAAAACCTCTTCAACAAAAATAATGGGCGAGCTTTCCTTTTAATAACACTTGCTAGTTCCATTGTACCTAAGTTGCCATGGCTCTTGGTGAAGGCCATATCCCCATAAATTGTCCAACCATTTCTCTTTCAGCTAGGGCCAATGCCATATGTTGAGAAAATGAAGAAGGGAGGATAACATCAAGGATTTATTTGAGATTCTTCACAAATATGAAGGGTTGGGGTTTTACCATCTTCCATTTTGCAGAAACTAGAGCTCAAAAAGTTGTAAGTTAGCGAGAATCACAAGGATTGAGCTCAGAGAGAGCATGTGCTTATGTATTGTTCACTTAATTAATTATTAATATAATGGAATATGTATATCTTAAATTAAAATATTAAAACTATTTTTGAGTGGTTAATTTAAAATAAAATATAAATATTATAAAGATAAAAATGAAATTTTATAATATAATTGTTAGATTAATTTAAAACACCTTTTTAATAATATCACCTCTTCAAATATATTAAATTTAATTTTAAAAATATTTAATAAAATTAAATTTCATAATTTGTTTCCATGTTATAAAACTACGGGTAATATATTCATTAAAAGTTCAACATAATAATTTACTAGCATCTAAGTGGGGGAATGTGAATGTCTAAATAATTTGAGGGAAGTTTTCATATTAATGTTAATGATTGGAATCATAAATATATTGTGATTAAAATGACCTTATTTGAAATTGGTCCACTATTTTAATGATTGTATGTTTTGAAAAAAGAGAGTATGAATTATGTAAACTCAAAAAACTGATATATATATTCTAAGTTAAAATTTGTAATTAAATATTTGATATATATTCTAAGTTAAATTCTATAATTAAATATATGATCTTTAAGATATGATTTTATTTTAAATATGATAAAGAAAATTACAATGACTATGGAATATAGAAATAACATGGTTTGGTGGATAAAACATTTAATAATAATATTCGTATTCATAGTTTTAAAAGTTATAAAATAATATAAATTTGTCATGAAATTTTATAATAAAATGTAAGATCTTTAAGATACAATGATCATGAATTTTGGTTTATGGAACTGTTGAGCACTCAACACACCCTAAAAATCCTTTGTCATTTTTTCGTTTTTTGGGTACCACTTGATCTTTGAACTGTCTGATTCGATTTTGTTTTTGAGAAATGTTAGGATTTGATTATTATCTTGAATCTCATTATCTTTTCAGGTCTATTTTAACTTATAAAACCTCATGAATTAATAAATCCTTAACACTTGAATAAGAATCAAAATCCAAAACACTTCACTCAACACATTCGATTTTGGCATCGGAAGGAATTCAAAGATGGAAAAGAATACTTGGGAAATCTCAGTCGTTGAGCATCGATCTTCATCGGTATTGGAAAAAGGAAGTTTTGTTTTATGACGAGTATTGCATAAATATATCATCAATAGTCGATCCCCTTCGACATCGGTAGAAGACAAGAGGAATAGGTGTTAACATAGAAAGAGAAGATATAGTCGATAGCCGATACTCGACACGCTTATCGGAACCGAGGAAAACCTAAAAGGATTGTAAGCGGAATCATTTTGACTGCACTAAAATATACTCTTGATAATCGATCCCCGATGCGTTTTCAACATCAGGACTTTTGTGAAAGAGTTAATCTGAAGAAAAACACGTGATAGGTTTATCGCTGATCGTCGACCCTAGATACTTTTCGGCATCAACAAGACAAGGTTTGTTTTAGAACGCATAACCTAGGGAAAGTTTCGACTCTGGTTAATACACATGGATTAGGCCACTTGTCTTCAACGCCATGTGTATTTTCCAAATCGGAGAACCGTACGGCCTAGTTATGCCATGAGTCATTTTTTTTGGTTCCCTAGGTCCAAATCACACCTTCGAGTTAGCTTTGCAACGACAACATTGTACAATGAGATTGATCGGCACTAGAGATTTTGCGAGGGACATCAATGAAAACATTCATGGCGCATCCCCGATCCCCTATCCATCCACTGAGAAAGTGACACGATGGGACGTTTTAGCGTTGGATATGATCATATTTTACGCATTTAAGGGTCTAATTAATACCAAATCCCGCATTAGTTGCAACCTCGTGTGACAATAAAAGAGGTCATTTAAAATCCTTGATGGACCACATCACCCCCCGTGCCTCCGTCGTCGACCGATGATGAATTTAAGTTACAAAGATTAAGTGACAGATTTGTTTAAATTGCACTCATCACCCGAATTGAATGGCTAATGCGACATGGTAAGTTCTTCACTGGTTTAAATTCTCTTGATTCGTGTAAGCAGAATCATTCTGCATGCAAGGAAATTCAGAAGCATCCGTAGAAGTGAGACGAGTAATTCAAAAACTGTAGAGATCCCGTGAGTATCAAATAACCAGGTTTAGCAAGCTTTACAGGTATGTACCCAAGTCAGTGAATTTTACATGTTTACACTTCATATATTTTTGTCCGGTTTTGTTTTGTATATAGTCTATGAAGGTTTATTTTGATTGCAGGAACAATACCTCCAAGAAATCCAACCACTAGACGATCGCCAAGGGCGTCGAAGCTGAAAGAACCAAAGTTAGGTGAAGGCTCCTCTCCGGGTGTCGCGAGACAATTGGAGTACACTCTAAGACCAGAACCTGTCATCAAAACAATGATGAAGAAGGATTTTGTTCAGCCTCCAGCCTTTGGAGATACAGAGGTAAGCACAGGGTCCAAGGTGACACTCTCACATTGGGGAGATATATTAAAAATATCAGCCGAGAAGAATACCCAAAATATATCCCACACAGTGACCAAGATGTGAGGGCGTTTGGCGACGAGGTCTTTCCAAATATCCGATGGTCGTACCTACACATGGTAGTAAGAAGAACCCCTATCTTTCCCTTTATAAAACTTCTGAAGTGGCTCATCAACCACACAGACACATAGAAGTGTTTAATCAAAGATGATAACGGTGAGTGTGTCAGGGTGGTCCTTCCGGTAAAGGTCCAGAAATATTACAAACTCTGAGACCCCGAGGAGCAGCTGAATACATATTTCATCGTTAAGTTCTATGAGCGCCATGACACCATCCGAGTGATGTCTTCATGGTAGAGGGAAGACAAGAAATACACCAACCAGAGCACTGGATGGTACCAGACGACCAACTTAAGGGAGGCATACATCTATTTGATGGCTCTCATCTGTCAATTATATGGAGAGGACTGCTCCAGATTTTCAAAGGCATGGATGCCCTTAGCTTACACAGTGGCAATTTCAGGGAGCGACTTCAACTGGGGAGCGATCATTTCTAAGAAATTGAGCATCTTCCTACAACAGGCTCAAACGCTGAAGGAAGGAGAGACACTAGACTTATACATGGCGTCATATTTACTTGATGTCATGTGCTCTATAAACGTTTTCTTTGGAATGAACCTGAGCTGGCACATCATAGAACTCACGATCCACATATATTTCAGCATCCTATCGGAGAACAGGTACAAGAAATCTTACTCCCTCATTTGCGGTGAATTCATCGCACATATTTATTTCATTCTTTTTAAGAAGGAATGCCCGAGATTATCGATTGCGGCCAAAAAGATGATATCAAAGGTAGGCCACTGGTACCTGGACAAGCACGACACTTACATCAGGGTGTTTGAGGCCACTAGAGAACCACATCTCCTACCAGTGCATGTACCTGATCGGCTTGTAGTGAAAGAGATATGCTACTAGACCATCCTGCAAGGTTACAATACCACCCTGGTCAAGGACAAGAAGCAGACGTTCATACCTTATGGTTTCTATGTAGGTTTCTGTATGGTGAAGGACACGACTCAAGCCAAACAAGAAGGGCTAAGACAACTAGAGTTCATATTCTAGACAGGTCAGTTCCACAAGCACGATCTGAAGGGTTTGGTCTTGAAACATGTCATCGCTTATGACCAGAAAAGGAAAGCTATCGTGTAGAGAACCACTAAGAAGAGGAGGATCACTCTAGATCACTCCATCCTTGTCACCATGGAGGAAAATATGATCAACAAAAAGCATGCCAAGACATATAAGCTTATCGATGTAGGGATGGAAATCACAGATGCCACCCTGGACAGAGAAAAAAGGGATGAAGAGGAGATGGATGCTGCTTTGAAAGAATTGGAACATTTGCGCCACTTAGAAAAATATTACCAGGACACCACACAGGTTGCAGTGTTCCTAAGGAGCGAATTCAAGGAGGCCTACAACAAATTTATATATGAAAGACACCTATTCACTGCAAGGATAACCGAGCTTCAATAAAACACCCTCATGGCACTGGAGACATGAAAGGATATGGAGAGGTGGTACGAGAAAACACACCAATCCATGGAAATGATCAATTATATTAGCGCGATGCAATAAGGTCGAGCATCCTAAGAGAACAACATCCAAGTGATAAACGAAAGTAGCATCGGCCGCATAAGGAAATTAATCGAATATTGGGTAAAAATGGCTCAGGAAACGCATCGGAAAATCCAAGAGAAATGGGTCGAGTGCGAGAAAATATAGACCAAGATCAACGGGGCAATGAGAGACATCGGCCTCCCTGAATTTGGCACACTCAATAACTTTTTCGACTTGCACGACATAGTCAAATCACACAAAAAATAAGACTCATCAAGGGCTACCAAAGTAGCAAAGGTAGCAGGCATGGTGCTAGGATAGGTGCAATAGTTCATGGAGCACCCGATCAAAGCTCGGGCCATGTTGCAACAGTTAAGTGCTAGAATAGTCAAGTATCAGGCACGAGCAGTATAGATAAGAGAGATTCTTTCAGCCCTAATGGAACAACATATATTACCGTATGATAACACATGCGAGGATCTCTTCATCAAGTGGTCGGAGTATGAGAGGAGTCATCCACTCAAATGAGACCATTTGATGACTTTGTGAAGACTGATAGAAGCAAGCACTATGTGGAGAGTTTGTTTCACTTAGCTTCACTTTAATAGTTATTTTTAGTTAATAGTATGTTATAAATAGGAGGATCGAGCTATTAGTCAAAGGTATGTTGTTGCAAATACCCTCATTTTTTGGATTTTGTAAAGAACTATTTCAAAGTTGCCTTAATTGAGAAGTCTTGTTCAGGACCAAATACAAGTTTGTGTTTTTTTATTATCAAAAGTGTGTATGATTGGATGTAGAGACTAATTATTTCTGATTTCATCTCATGAATGGATGTTGTAATGAGTAAGAGATTCTAAATATGTTGATAAGCTATCTGATTCAATGTTTTACAGTTCTTGTCTCTTATGATGAAAATTAAATCATTGTGTTATTATGTGATTTATGATTAGAGTTAAGAGAATTGTTTTTCTTGCCATCGTTTATTTCATATGTGTTTTATTCTGATAATTGCACTTCAGTCAATAATTGGAACACCATCAGGTTAATGTATTATTACTAGGCTTGTGGTAGAGATTTGTTGTCTGCATGCTAGAGTGAAAGGGTTATCCCAAGCTCAACCTCCTCCAGTAGTTAAGATTTTTCCCATTTTGTTACCCAATTGGTTTATACTAGATTTTATCTTGTATCGGTCCCACCTATAATAGAAAATACAAAAAAAAAAAATGTCTTAACTGAAGGAGAAGCCTTCAAAAGAAAACATAAATCCCATCGATTAATTGGATGAATCACAATATCTGGAGAACCATTCCACTATTAAACGCTGCAAAGTCTAATTGGGCCTCAGTGGAGGGTTTGGTTCCTGTTGTTGAGTTAAAGGGATTTAGGACCCCTCAAAAGAAATGGCGCTAGAAGGAGGGCCTGCATAATGAATGGTTGATAATATTTTTCACATAGTATTTCACACAGCATGTAGATTCAAAATAGCCCACATGCATGGATATTCATTCCCAAGACAACCCACACACATTGAGTACTCCTAAAATGAGTAACTCGCCCCAAAACGAGGGAGAACATCTGTTCCCTAATATACCTTACGTTCTTCCTCATGAGGAATTGAAGTAATTCAGAAGAATCACAAGAGTTTACGCCCGACAGATCGATGCACTGTCCTTAGCTCCGTTACTTCCTCGAAGAAAAAAAGAAGAAGACCAGTGGTCGAGTCCCCTGACCAGGTATTCATGCACACAGTAGAAGACCTAATAGATTTCTCCATCACCAAAATCGAACATCCTTTTAATCTGATCCCCGAAACACCGACCGATAACTACTCCGAGCCCGATGAATTTTCTGAAGAGGAAGGGTTTAACTCAGAACGATATGAGGACATGGAAAATAACAATGACCATGATGAAGAAATGGGAAACCCTCCTCAGAATAATAAACCCTGGTTGGCCAGATATGCTTTGGCCATCCCTGGACGAAAACATAACCTTCTCCGACATCCAGAGAATTTTCTCCCTAAATTTGACCTTGAAACCTCAATATTGTCTGAATACCATATCAAAAAGTTCATACTGGCTATCAGAATGATGAATGTTCAACATGAAGACGTGGTTTGCAGAAATTTCCCCTACACTTTTGAGAATTCAACCTCCATGTGGTATTTTAACTTACCTGTAGGATCCATAACTAGTTGGACTAAGTTTCAAAATATTTTTTTAGAAAAATTTGTAGAAGAAACCACTACAAGAGCTTTGATGGATGAGTTGTTCGCCGCCACCA
The DNA here is from genome assembly GCA_000966675.3 of Picea glauca. NCBI lineage: Eukaryota > Viridiplantae > Streptophyta > Pinopsida > Pinales > Pinaceae > Picea > Picea glauca. The sequence continues at coordinate 372,651 of JZKD02S1849741.1, read as the reverse complement.
TGAGTTCAAAGGAAAGTGTTAAAGACTTCAATAAAAAGTTTACCACCATCTTAAAAAAATTCCATCCCAAAGCTAAACCTACTCAGGAGTTGCAAATTGAAGTATACGTTAATGTTCTCCTAGCTTCTATTTCCATGTTTGTGAAAAGGGCTGCCAAACCAACCTTAGCTGAGAATTTTGAAGAATCCAAAATGATATAGTTCCAAATGAAGGGATTTAAAGAAGGCTATGTCTCATTAGATAAAAAATAAGTTCAACCTCCTCCCAGGAGAAGACTACCGCTGACTATACCCCAAGGGAAACAAATAGAACAAGGTCCCAAAAAGGGAAGTGGGGACATAAAGGACCTACAACACATGGTCAATAAGTTGTCAAATGAAATCATAGACATGAAGAGAAGCATAGGGGAGGGAAACCAAGGCCAGAGGCCCTATAAGCCTTTCTTTAAAATGAATCATCTTGTCAAAGAAATTGAACCTCCCCCAGCCAATTTAAACATTGATCTGGGAAATGTAGCATTCGACTCTCTTTGTACCTATCATCAAGAGAATCACTCTGAAAGGGACTACCCTCAATGGGTGCATGCCATGAATTTGATGGCCAATTGTTTTCTAGATGAAGTCTCTCTAACTAAACAATCAAGCGGCTCAACTATAAATATTGTCGATCAAGAAGAGGTTGATACACCAGAAGATACATCCATGTTGATATGGGACCCTGATTTACCTATGCCTTCTGATGACCTATTTGAAGTTCAAGAACCACCCACATAAGTATTGGATGTACAAACACAAAGTAGGGGTCAACCTATCTCAAACGACCTAACTATGACCCAAACTTCGGGAGGAAGACCAACTCTCGATCACCCGAAAACACCGTTTTCTCCCCGAAGAAATCCTATAAACATCCATACGCGAGAATTGCCCAAGTTAGACTACAACATAGTAGAAGACTTGAAAAAGTTGAAAGAAAATATATCGGTCATGGACATGTGTAGAATCCCTCAACAAAAATGACTTTCTGTTACAAGCATTGAAATTAGTAGAAAACCCCACGACAAACACTGACCAAGGAGTAAATATAACTCCCATAGACCTGAGAAATAAACCAACTGTGAACGCCTGCTCTGAAGATAAGAAGGGAAAACCTTTTGTCCCACCGCTTCTTTTGATGTTTGAAGTCTTCAACATAAACCTCCATAATTGTTTGGTTGACTTAGGAGCATCCTCCAATGTGATGCCATTGTTTATTTGCAAAAAATTAAACGCAATCCCTCTCAAAAGCGATAAGCATGTTATACAACTAGACATAACCTAGGTGAAGGTTATGGGAGAGCTCAAATATGTGATGATCAGAATAGCGACACACCCTAAATTTGTGCAAGTAATTGACATCATTGTAGTAGATATCCCAGAAGATTATGGATTGTTATTAAGTCGAGACTGGTCTGAGAAGTTAAACGTATACTTTAGTACAGTTTGAGATCACCTTTGGGTGCTCTTAAAGGGGCACACAAACATGATCAAGATCGATAGGGAAAGATATCTAAAACATACTGTCACCGACTTAGAAACCCTTAATGAACCCTCATCGATAGATTTCCCCGTGCTAGGCAATTATTCCCATGACTCCGATTTCAGGAATTTCTCCTCCCTCTCATCTAATGTCCCTCTTACTCAAAACTTCGAAATGATGTTTCAATAGAAACTGTCGACGACGACAGGGGAAACCCTCTTCTCTCAAGAACTTGTGTTAGAAATTACAAAACAAACAGGAAAGGAAGAGGAAAGTGACAAGAAAGAGGGAGATGATGGGTTTTTCCCACAAGTTTGGACCTTATACTTTGATGAATCTAAATCAAAAGAAGGGTCAAGGGAAGGGTGCATCCTCATTCATCCAAAAGGTAAACAAAATTTTCTGTCATGTAGACTAGAGTTCAAATAAACAAATAATACCGTCGAGTATGAAGCTCTAGTACAAGGGATAAAGAAAGCCATGGACTTGAACGTTAAATAATTGAAGGTTTTCGAAGATTCTGAAATCATCGTTAGACAAGTAAGGAATACTATACATTGCAACTCTCCACACCTAAAGAATTACCAACAGGAAGTGCACAGGATAATAGAACATTTTGAAGCCTTCAACATTACAACGATCCCCAGAACAAAGAACATTCTTGTTGATTCTCTGGCCACCACTGCCTCAAGGCTATCACCTTTAGAAGACTATGAAGCCTCCCAATTCACTGTGGAGCTACTCTACAAACCGTTGGTACCTAATAATATTTCGAATTGGAAGGTCTTTGAAGGAGATCAACTGATTATAAAATTTTTGACCAATCAGGATAATTTTAAAGACTTGGCTATTGTCGATAAAGTATTCTAGGAACAATCAACAGAAACAGATCCCCAGACAGATCAACCGACTGATAAACCAAGGTCTCACATGATACCGAAAAGAATAGCCAATTTACAAAACTTGTTTGACCTAAGGAAAATATTCAAAGGGTCAAAGAATGCAAAGACAGAGAGTTCTTTCCCCATGCACGAAACTATAAATTTAGGAACCCCAGAAAACCCAAACAATATAAATCTCGGCAAGATAGTATCTAAAGAGGAAAGGAAGGCTTATCTAAAACTTTTCAGACAATATCAATATGTATTTGCATGGTCCTACCAAGATCTGAAAACTTATGATACTCGTATCATTCAACGCACTATCCCATTAAAACCCGAAGTGAAATCCTTCCAACAAAATCTCCGAAAATACCACCCATCCCTGGAGCCTCTCATGTATCAGGAGTTAAAGAAACTACTAGATGTCAAGATTATTTTTCAAGTTAGACACTCCGCATGGGTAGAAAATTTGGTTCCTATAAGGAAAAAGTCTAGGGAGATCCACCTGTGCGTAGATTTCATAAACCTCAATAGAATTTCAGAAAAGGAAAACTATTCAGTCCCACCAATGGAGAAACTCTTGCAGATAGTGTCTGGCTCTGATATTTTCTCCCTGCTAGACGGTTTCTCAGGTTACAACTATCGGTTTTTCATGGAAACCTACACAAGAGATCTAGCTAAAGCATGCACAAACAAAGCTTATCAAGAAAAGGAAGAGAAATACACAATGAAGAATGAGAATCAATGTCTATTATTATCTTATCAATGAGTGAGTGATCTTCACTCATATAGGCAATGACATCCTATAATTAGGAATGCGTGCATAATAGTGATGGTCTAATATTAGAAAGTCTAAAATAGAACTAGTCAGTTAACTCCCAATGAACTAGTGTTACTCCCATTGAACTAGTGTATCAAAAATAGAAATTTCTCCAACACTCCCCCTGAACATCACTATGGAGTAAAAAATGAGTAACGACTACTAGGCCATTTTAGGTACTAATGTAAAATGCAACTAATGAACACTGAATAAAAATGAGGAAAGAGGGAAAGCCACATGGGAACAAAACCCCCCTCAAAGGATAATGTATCAAAAGAAGAAAAGACAGTTGCTAGGCAACTGTGTTTTTCACTGCAAGACGATCCCGCAAAGTCTGAAACTTCTTCTTAGTGAATGTCTTGGTGAATATGTCAATAGTCTATTCATAGGAATGACATAACTACAAATCAATGATCCTGTCATGTACTAAATCTCTGATGAAATGCATGTGGACCTCAATGTGTTTGGTTTGTTGTCGCTGTACTGGATATCTGCAAAATATCAGTGTACTCTGATTGTCACACCATATGATAGTCGGACAGTGAAACTGGATACCAAGCTCGGTAAGGAAGTGTTGAAGCCAAAGTGTTTGAATGACACAGTTGACTACTCCTTTGTACTCAGCCTCTGTAGAAGATAAAGAAATGGCCGATTGCTTCTTACTTGACCAAAAAATTGAGCCTGACCCCAAACTGAGAATGTACCCGGACGTGAACTTGTGATCTATGCTATCACCAGTTTAATCTAAATCTGTGAAGCCTGTGAGATGTAATGCACAACCAACTGCATAGCGAATCATAGTGAATCCCATAACTCATGGTGCATTGAACATATCTGAGGATGCGCTTGGAAACCTTCCAGTGCAGATCATGGGGTTCCTTTATGTATTTGGAAACTACTCCTACCACATATGAGATATCTGGACAGGTGTGGATGAGATACAAAAGACTCCCCACAAACTGTTGATACAAACTATTGTCCACTAATGGTGTATCCCTGTCATCCTCAAGTCTGATCCCAGATAAGAAGGGTGTAGGTGCATACTTACAGTCTATCATGTGGAATCTATCCAGAAGATCCCTGACATACTTAGCCTGAGAAAGTTTGAAGCCAAAAGCATCCTGACTAATCTCAAGACCAAGAAAAAAGTGTAGTGGACCTATGTACATCATAAAGAACCTATCATGCAAAATATCTTTGACCAAAGCAATGGCTGAAGCAGAGCTACTTGTGATCAAAAGATCATCAACATAGAGTATTAATATCATCACATAATCAGTAGTCCTCAACATGTAAACATTGGAATCATATTTACATCTAACAAAATCATGTGAAAGTAAGTAAGAATCCATCTTTGCATACCATGCTCTACATGCCTGCTTGAGAGCATAGAGAGACTTTTTCAGTCTGCATACTAAATATGAGTTTTGAATGAACCTTTGTGGCTGCTCCATGTATATCTCCTCTAAAAGGTCACCATGAATAAACACATTCTTCACATCCATCTGGTGAACTTTCCATTCTTTATCTGCTGCAATGGCAAGAGCCAAACGAATTGAGTCCATATTTGCTATAGGAGAAAAGGTCTCATCATAATCTATCCCATGAATCTACTGAAATCCTTTTGCAACTAATCTGGCTTTGTACTTTCTCACCCGACCATATACTACTCTCTTAGTCCTATAGACCCATTTTCATCTGACAAGTTTCCTCCCTGGTGGAAGTGGAACCAAATCCCAAGTCTGATTCTTTAGGAGAGAGTCATGCTCCTCCTGCATGGCTGCTTTCCATAGTGGATTTCCAACAACCTCACTGTAGGTATGTGGATCAAAAGATTGAACCATATAGAAATGCATGGGTATCGCTGATTTAGAATCTGAAAATACATGAGAAGTATCCACATGCTAAGATCGATTCCTCCTCGAATCCAATGGATCCCCTGCAAGGTTTCCTGTTGCCTGAAGTGTGGACTATGCCCACTTAGGAATTTGTTGAAGCTCTGATGTTGTCTCCTCATTTGGCTATACTACCTTCTCATCTGCATGTACAAAATCCTCTGAATCTGTGTCTGAATATGTAGCATCTAAGTGTGTGGAATCATCATCTCTAATGTCTGGAATTGATGGAAGCACAAGAGTCTCTACATGTTTCATTAGAGGTGCATGGAAAGAAATGTCCTCAAACTAAACAATGCACTCAATGATGAGCCAGTCTGTAGAGGGATCAATCAATCTGTACCCCTTCACATCATCTGGATATCCCACAAAGATGCAAGGTGTGCTCTGTGGATCTAAGGATTTCCTCTTTTTAGAAGGAATATGGGCCCATGTATAGATCCAAAGATGCAGAAGTGTGTGACATCTGGTTTGTCACATGTCTAAGCCTCAAAAGGTGTCATATCCTCAACAACTCTGTGAGGTGATCTGTTTTGTATATAAGTAGCACAATTAAGTGCCTTGGCCCAAAGCTTGGAAGGAATTGATCTTGCATGCAACATGCAACTGGTCATCTCCTTGAGAGACCTATTTTTCCTTTCAAAAACTCCATTATGTTGTGGAGTGTATGGAACTGTGCGCTACAACTGGATACCGACTTCATGAAAAAGATTCTAAACATCTTTGTTGATATACTCCCCCCCATTGTCTGTACGGAGGATCTTGATTTTATTCACAGTTTGTGTCTCTACTAGAGCTTTGAAGTATTTGAGATGATCAAAAACTTCAGACTTTTGTCTGAGAAAATAAACCCAAGGCATTTTCCAATTTGTTCCAAAAAGACATCTGCCGGAATGGAAATTGGAGACATATACTGTGTATTCTGGTCCTAGCTTGGCCAATATTGTTAGAATAAGTTGTTTCTCTTGTGTAGACTTGTCAATATCACATTCACCCAAGCTCAAAATCAAAGATTTAAATTTAATAAATAAATCTTGTATATTATCAAAACTTTTAGGGTCTAAGGTATTCAACTCTACCTCAAGCATATGACCTTGCATCTCATCCTACTTTCCAAAGAGTCCTTCCAGGGTGGTCCAGATCTCGTTTGGAGTCTTGCATGCAACAACATGAAACCATAAATAAGTGGATATTAACTCAAGAAGTATTCTTGTGGCCTCATCCTTACGGTTTGTCCATCTCATCTTCTCAATTGTTGATGTAAGTTATGTTTCTGTCATCATCGTCAAATTATACAATCCTTTTCTTTTGAGTTGGAATGTCGCCTTGGGCTTCCAATCAAAATAATTTTATGGTGTGAGGATTACCACCAAGTTTGACTGTATAATAGTTGTCTTATCCATCTCTCCCACTGTTTCTAAGAACTCCTAAAAATTTACTCTCAATCTGCAAGTGAAAAATTAAGAAATCACGGTAGAAAAGACAATTTAAGTGAAAATTCGTATCAGTTTCAAGAGATGATATTGCTGCTTACTTTATGAGAAAACAGTAAAGAATCTCGCCAAACGGTTGAAAACCCACTTCCAAATTGGGTTGATTTACTTTCCACGCAGGTCGTTTCCTAAAAAACTTAATATTTTGGGAGCAATCACTGCTGAAATGTACAACCACAGATTTGTATCAGTTTTAGGAGGCTATCTTGTGGCTTACTTTCTGATAAAACAATGAAGAATCTCGCCAAATGGTTGAAACCCCACTTCCAAAATGGGTCGATTTACTTTGATTGCAGGCGGTTTCCTAAAAAACATAATATTTTGGGAGGAATAACTGCTAAAAGGTACGGCCATAGATTTAGCTCGTCGAAACTCTGATTTTCCTTATTCTTTGGCTTGTCTGGCATGCTCCAAGCAACATAGCTCTTATACCATGTCAGTGTTTCATGGAAACCTACATAAGAGATCTATCTAAAGCATGTACAAACAAATCTTATCAAGAAAATGAAGAGAGATACCCAATGAAGAATGAGAATCAATGTCTATTATTATTTTATCAATGAGTGAGTGATCTTCACTCGTATAGGCAATGACATCCCATAATTAGGAATGCATGAACAATAGTGATGGTCTAAGATTAGAAAGTCTAAAATAGAACTAGTCAGTTAACTCCCAATGAACTAGTGTTACTTCCACTGAACTAGTGTGTCGAAAATAGAAATTTCTCCAACAACAACCAGGTTTTAGTTTCAGAAGAAGACCGTTTGAAAACTACCTTCCGAACCAAGTGGGGAACCTTCGCTTATAAACGTATGCCCTTTGGGTTAATCAATGCGGGGGTAATCTTCCAAAGGGCCATGGACGTAGCATTTCAGGGACTAATCAACATGTGTATAGTAGTCTATTTGAATGATGTAACTGTGTATTCAAAGAACAGAGAAGATCACATCTAACATTTAACCCAGATTTTCGAAAGGTGTAGGAAATACAATATATCCTTAAACCCTAAGAAAACTATTTTCGGTGTCGAAGAAGGTAAGTTGTTAGGCCACATTATATCTCAAGCAGGGATTCACATAGACCCATAAAGGATTAAGGCTATAGCTCAACTTCCATTACCTCACAACAAAAAGGCTATGCAATTATTCTTTGGAAAAATCAATTTTGTGAGGAAATTCACTCCCGATTTCGCTAAAACTATCAAACCCTTACAAAAAATGATTTGTAAAGATGTTGAATTTAAGTGGGATGATGAACGAAAGAGATATTTTAGCAATATTAAGACTACAATATCTCAGGCTCCAATGTTACAAAGTCCCGATTTCAGCAAAGATTTCTTTCTCTACACTTTTGTCTCCAACCAATAGCTAGCTGCAGTATTGACTCAGAAGGATGATCACGACAACGAGGCCCTGATATCATTCATGAGCACTAAACTCAAAGGGGCCGAACTAAATTAACCTACTATAGACAAGCAGACTTATGTTGTGTACAAGGTAGTAAAACACATCAGATCTTACATCCTCAAGAACCATACCAAAGTCATCGTGCGTCACCCTGTAGTCCAATCCCTATTCACTCAACAAGAGATGGGGGAGAGAAGGGGAAACTAGATGACAATAGTCCAAGAATTTGATCTAGATATAAAACCTACTAAACTGGTTAAGGGACATGGGTTATGCAAACTGACAGCTGAAGCCCAGGACCAAGTAAATGATGATTCCGGGTTGGAGAATGAATTTGCGTTATGGTGTGGCGAAGCTTCATACCTTTCCCTAGGGGAAGAGTCTTGGTACAAGAAACTGACTTATCTCTTGCATCATGGGACTTGCCCAGAAAACCTAAACCCTAGGGAAAGGAGAGCTCTCAAGTTAAAATCCGCACAGTATCGCCTCATAAATTCGATACTCTTCCGTGTTAATTATGATGGGATCATTTTAAGATGTCTCGAACGTGAAGATGGAGGTAAAGTTCTAAAAGAGATCCATGATGGTACTGTCAGTGGACATTTCACATGAAACACCATCGCTCATAAAATACTGAAAGCTGGCTATTATTGGCCTACTCTGTTCAGAGATGGTCACACATATGCTAGAAACTGTAAGACTTGTCAAATAAGCGCGAGGAGGGAGATGAAATCAATTGTCCCACTCCAACCGGTGGTCGTCCCTAGGCCATTTGAGCAATGGGGGTTAGATATCATTGGAGAAATTACACCAAGTTAATCAAAAAAACATAGGTACATACTGACTGCCACATATTATTTCACGAAATGGGAAGAAGCCATCCCTCTGACTCATGTAAATGAAAAGGTGGCGATCCAATTCATAGAACACCAACTGATCACAAGGTTCGGTCTGCCCTACATCCTTGTTTTTGATAACACAACTTACTTTTCTTCCACCTTATTAACAGAGTTTTCCCTAGACAAAGGAATTATAACCATATACTCTACAAACTACTATCCACAAGGGAACGGAGTGGCATAATCAGCTAATAAGAACCTAGTGAGGATATTGAAGAAAACAGTTGCATACAACCAGAGAAATTGGCATAGTTCACTTCATAATGCTTTATGGGATAATAGAGTTACACCCAAGGAAGCTAGAAGCTATAGGGAATTCCCCATACTTTCTGGTATATGGACAGGAAGCCATTCTCCCGAATGGGCTATATCTTCCATCTCTTCAACTTGCTTAGGATTCAAGAGGACAAACCTCATCAGTCATACAACAAAGAATTGATACCCTCCTCATGCTTGAAGAAAAAAGGGAGAAAACTAAATCAAAGTTCATATCTCACCAACAGATAATTAAAATGTGGTTTGATAAGCATAAGGCTAAATAGAAGAATTTCTAAGTAGGAGACTTAGTCCTAAAGTGGGACAGAGCAAATCAGCCTAAAGGAAAACATTCTAAGTTTAAGAACTTATGACTCGAACCTTTCCAAGTGGCCGAGAAGATTGGGTTAGGCATGTATCAACTGAAGAATCAGAGGGGGGAACCTGATGCCCTCTCGGTGAATGGCCAAGCCCCGAAACAATATTTCCATTAAACAAAAAAAAAATCTGTGTTCATGTTTTCACAATGTTTATTTTAGATATGTCGATTGCGAAATGCAATTTTTTTTGTTTTTATATTTTTCTATTGTACTTCTATGCTTTTTAAGATTGCGTTTAGCAAGACAATGGTTGACCTCAAATCATGCAATATGATGAACGTTTTTCATAACTCATCGCTCACATACAATACAAGAAACGTTGGGGAACCTACGGTTGTTTCGAGGGGTTCTCTATCTAACCTGCGCAGATGAAAAAATTTAGAGAAATGCAAAAGTGTCTGCCTGGTGGTCTGGTAAATCCTTAAGAGAAAGATGGTATGCTAGAAAGGACTACACGTACCTTAGAGACAGAGCTAGCAAAATTTCACCTTAACCATCTCATTTTTGCAGATAACAGATGTCCTCCTCTCCCACTCGCTTAGGGCATTCTGCTGAAATAAAATCAACTATATCAAATGAGTGTAAAGTAGGTGAGGGTATGCAGATAACTCCATCGGGGCTATGGATGCTCGTTGGCAACGGAGTAATGTCTGTGACGTCGAGGTGACTCCGCTAGGGCTATGGACGATCGCTGGAAGCGGAGCAACACTGTAGCAAGTGAAAAAAGGGTAACTAAAGGCTTAGTGCCAGTGAATGTTTTACTAAACTCTTGTCAAAAGGGGGTGTGAGTTAGGGTTACATGAAATGAAGGTAACAAATGTTGCTTTCACCCAGTAAGTTGTCATTTGTTGAGCACTCAACACACCCTAAAAAACCTTTGTCATTTTTTCTCTTTTTGGGTACCACTTGATCTTTGAACTGTTTGATTCGACTTCATTTTTGAGAAATGTTTGGCTTTGCTTATTATCTTGAACATCATTATCTTTTCAGGTCTGTTTGAACCTATAAAACCTCATGACTTAATAAAGCCTTAATGCCTGAATAAGAATCAAAAGCCAAAACACTTCACTCAACACATTCGATTTTGACATCAGAAGGAATTCAAAGATGAAAAAAAATACTTGGGAAATCTCAGCCACCGAGCGTCAATATTCATCAGTATCGACAAAATGAAGTTTTGTTTTACGACGATTATTGCATAAAGATATCTCTGTTAGCCAATCCCTTCGACATTGGTAGAAGACGAGAGGAATAGGCATTAGCATAGAAAAATAATATATCGTCGATAGCCGATGCCCGACGCACTTATCGGAATCGGGGAAATCCTAAAAGGATTGTAAACGGAATCATTCTGATCGCGCTAAAAGATACTCCTGATCTTCGATCCCCGATGTGTTTTCAGCATTGAGACTTTTGCGAAGGAGTTAATCCGAAGAAAAACACATGATAGGATTATCACCGATCGTCGACCCTGGATACTTTTCGACATAAAAAAGCCAAGGTTTGTTTTAGAATGCATAACCTAGGGAAAGTCTCGCCTCTGGTTAATACACACAGATCATACCACCTGTCTTCAACGCCACATGTCTTTGCCATATCGGAGAATCGTACGGTCTAGTTTTTCCCCAAGTCATTTTTTTTTGGTTCTCTAGGTCCAAGTCACACCTCCGAGTCAACTTTGCCATGACATCATTGTACGATGAGATTGATAGGCGTCAAAGCTTTTGCGAGCGACATCAATGAAAACGTTCATGACACATCCCCGATCCATCCACTGAGAAAGCGACATGATGGAACATTTTAACATTGGATATGATCAAATTTTGAGCATTTAAGGGTCTAATTAATACCAAATACTGCATTAGTTGCTACCTCGTGCACCAATCAAAGTGGACGTTTAAAATACCCGATAGAACACATCACCCCCCACACCTCTGTTGTCAACCCACGATGAATTTAAGTTACAGATATTCGATGACAGATTTGTTTAAATTGCACTCATCACCCGAATTGAATGGCTGATGAGACACGGTAAGTTCTTCACTGGTTTAAATTCTCTTGAGCCGTTGTAAGCGGAATCATTATGCATGCCAGGAAATTCATAAGCATTTGGAGAAGCGAGATGAGTAATTCAAAAACTGTAGAGATCTCGTGAGTATCAAATAACCAGGTTTAACAAGCTTTACATGTATGTACCCAAGTCGGTGAATTTTACATGTTTACACTTCATATATTTTTATCCGGTTTTGTTCTGTACATAGTCTCTGAAGGTTTATTTTGATTGTAGGAACAATGCCTCCAAGAAAGACAAGCATTAGATGATCGTCAAAGCTGAAAGAACCAGAGTTAGGTGAAGTCTCCTCTCCGAGTGTCGCAAGACAATTGAGGTACACTCCAAGACCGGAACCTGTCATCAAAACAACAACGAAGAAGGTTTTTTTTCAACCTCCATCCTTTGGAGATACAGAGGCAAGCACAAGGTCTAAGGTGACACTCTCACATTGGGGAGAGCTCTTTAAAAATATCAACCGAGAAGAATACCCATAATATATCCCACACAGTGACCCAGATGTGAGGGCGCTTGACGACGAGGTGTTTACGAATATCCGACGGTCGTACCTACACATGGTAGCAAGAAGAACCTTTGTCTTTCCCTGTATAGAACTTCTGAAGTGGCTCATTGACCACATGGACACACAAAAGTGTTTAATCAACGATGATAACGGTGAGTGTGTTGGGGTGTTCCTTCCGGTAGATGTCCAAAAATATTACAAACTCCGAGACCCCGAGGAACCATTGAATATAGATTTCGTCATTAAGTTCTACGAGCGCCATGACACCAACCGGGCGATGGCTTCATGGTGGAGGGAAGACAAGAAATACACCAATCGGAGCACTCGCTGGTACCAGACGACCAACTTAAGGGAGCAATACATCTACTTGATGGCTCTCATCTATCGATTATATGGAGAGGACTGCTTCAGATTTTCAGAGGCATGGATTCCCTTAGCTTACACAGTGGCAATTTCAGGGAGCGACTTCAATTGGGGAGCGATCATTTTTAATCAATTGAGCATCTTCATACAAGAGTCTCAGGACGTCGAAGGAAGGAGAGACACCAACCTTCTACATGGCGTCATATTTAATTGATGTCATGTGCTCCAGAAACGTTTTTGCCAGCATGAACTTGAGCTAGCACGTCGTAGAAATCCCGATCCACGTATATTTCAGTATCCTATGGGAGAACAGGTACAAGAAATCTTACTCCCTCATCTTTGATGAATTCATCGCACGTATTTATTTCATTCTTTTTAAGAAGGAATGTCCGATATTATCTATTGCGGCCAAAAAGATGATATCAAAGGTAGGCCACTGGTACCTGGATGAGGACGACACTTACATTAGGGTGTTCGGGGCCACCAGAGCACCACATCTCCTACCAACACATGTCCCTAACTGACTTGTAGTGGGAGAGATATTCTACTAGACCATCCTGCAAGGTTACAACGCCACCCTGGTCAAGGACAAGAAGCAGATGTTCATACCTTATGATTTCCATGTAGGTTTCTACATGAAGGACACAAATCAAGCCAAACAAGAAGGGCTAAGCCAGATAGAGTTCAAATTCCAGACAATCCAGTTCTGCAAGCATGATCCGAAGGCTCTGGTCTTGAAACATGCCATCACTTATGACCGGAAAATGAAAACTATCGTGCAAAGAACCACTAAGAAGAGGAGGATCACTCTAGATTGCTCCATCCTCATCACCACAGAGGAAAATTTGATTAACACAGAGCATGCCAAGACATCTGAGCTTATCGACTCAGGGATGGAAATCACAGATGCCACACTGGACAAAGAAAAAAGGGATGAAGAGGATCTAGTTGTTTCTTTGTAAGAATTGGAACATTTGCGCCACTTGGGAAAATATTACCAGGACACCACACAGGCTGCGGTGTTCCTAAGGAGCGAATTCAATGAGGCCTACAACAAATTTACAGATGAACGACACCTATTCACTCCAAGGATAGCTGAACTTCAAGAAGACACCCTCATGGCACTGGTGACGTGCAAGGATATGGAGAGGCGGTACAAGAAAGCACACTAAGATGTGGAAATGATCGACTATATCAATGTGGTGCAACAAGACCGAGAGGCCGAAGAGGATGACATACGGGTGCTGAACGAAAGTAGCATTGACCACATAAGTAAATCGACCGAATATTGGGTAAAAATGGCTCAGGAACCTCATCAGGAAATCCAATAGAAATGTGCCGAGTGCGAGAAAAGATGGACCAAGATCAACTGGACAATGAGAGACATCGACCTCCCCGAATTTGGCACACCTGATGACTTTGTCAACTTGCGCGACATAGTTAAATCACATGCCGAACAAGACTCGTCATGGACTGTCGAAGTAGCAAAGGTGACATGCATGGTGCCAGGATAGGTGCAATAGTTCATGGAGCGCCCGATCAAATCTTGATCCATGTTGCAACAATTAAGTGCCAAAATAGTCAAGTATCGGGCACAAGTAGTAGAGATAAGAGAGATTATTTCGGCCCCAATGGAACAACATGGATTCTCGTATGCTAACACATGTGAGGATCTCTTCATAAAGTGGTTGGAGTATGAGAGGAGTCATCCACTCAAATGAGACCATTTGATGAATCTGTGAACACTGATAGAAGAAAGCGCCATGTGGAGAGTTTGTTTCACTTAGCTGCACTTTAATAGTTATTTTTAGTTAATAGTATGTTATAAATAGGAGTATCGATCTATTAGTCAAAGGTCGATGGTTGTTGTGAAGACCCTCATTTTTGGATTTTGTAAAGAACTATTTCAGAGCTGCCTTAATTGAGAAGTCATGTTCAGGACCAAAGACAAGTTTACGTTTTTTTATTATCAAAAGTGTGTATGATTGGATGTGGAGACAAATTATTTCTGATTTCATCTCATGAATGGATGTTGTAACGAGTAAGAGCTTTTAAATTTATTGATAAATTATCTCATTCAATGTTTTACAGTTCTTGTCTCTTATGATGAAAATTAAATTGTTGTGTTATTATGTGATTGATGATTAGAGTTAAGAGAATTGTTTTTCTTACCATCGTTTATTGCATACGTGTTTTCTTCTGATAATCGCACCTCAGTCAGTAATTGGAACACCATTAGGTTAATGTATTATTACTAGGCTTGTGGTAGAGATTTGTTGTCTGCATGCTAGAGTGAAAGGGTTATCCCTAGCTCAACCTCCTCCAGTAGTTAAGCTTTTTCCCATTTTGTTACCTAGTTGGTTTATATCGATTTTTATCTTGTATCGATTCCACCTATAAGAGAAAATACAAAAAAAAGAACATTCGAACTAAAAGAGAAGCCTTCATAAGAAAACGTAAAGCCCATCAATTAATTGGTCGGATCTCAAGATCTGGAGAACCATTCCACTATTAAACGTTGCAGAGTCTAATTAGGCCTCAGTGGCAGGTTTGGTTTCTGCTGTTGAGTTAAAGAGATTTAGGACCCCTCAACATGAACCTTATGAAAGGTAAAAATATTTAGTCAATTTCAAAATTTATTTCTATATTAAAAAAACTTTAAAATAAGTATTCTAAATTTTGATAATTTTTATTGTTTTATATAAAAAATAATTAAATAAAAATACACTTTATTAATTATTTTGATTTATTTTTATAAAAAATGTTAAAAGTGTGAAATATCATTAATTGATTTAAATTTAAATTTAAATATATCTTGTGAATGTGATAGGCAAGATATTTGATGTAATGAAATTTATTTCGCTTAATCACCATTAAAATTTAACACATCACTTAAAAGTTTAATACAATTTAARGTGTGTTYTATTAGTTTAATAATTTAAGTAATGGTTAATAAAATACATGTCTTACAACTTTAATACTTTAAATAGTAGTAAATAAAACACTTATATATTTACTTAAAATATTTTCTTATTTTGAATTATTGTTTATTTATTTTTATAACAGGTAGTTTGATATTTAAACAAAAATTTAAGGACTTTCATGTTAGAGATAATGCTTCATTGATGTTGCATATTAAAGTTTGAGGATGTGTAAGAGATTTTTGAGATATTCTCTCAACCTATATCTCCATGTGTGGAGTTAGTTGGATCCCACTCCAACTATATATACATGTTGTATCTTGATGTGTTATATGTAATACAATTAAGTATTTTGTGTAATGATGTCTGTCTATCAAATTTCCAATTTGGTATCAGAGCTTGTTCAACCTTGAATCTCTCATGAGAGTGGCTATGATCATGCTTATTCTGCAATAATTAAATATGTGTGAATAGGTTAGTGTAGGTATATGAGTTTTATGTAGGAGAGTGGATTGATTTTATTTTTTGAGTGTAGGTAGTTGTTGTGTGAAAGATTTCGCTGCCTAAAATCAACGTCAGCATTGAGAACCGCCCAACTTCGTGGAAACCCTGAAGAGAAAGATCTCCTCCATCAAATAATATGCTTGAAGCTGTCAAAATCGTTATCAGATCACGATTGACATTGTTATTGAAGAAAGGAGTTGCTTCCTCCAGTAAGTTAAGTCTATGTAACAAGAGTTGTCGTGCATATCGCCACGTGACTATATTGTTGTTCATATATACAATTGACCAAACAAAGGAGTGATTGGAGCAATTTTGTTTTGTACCATTGATGAGCAAATTTGTATGAAAGGAGCCATAATCCATCGCTATTGTGCAAGAGAAGGGACACATTGGTGCTTCTATGTCTCAGTTGCTTGGACAGATTTAGCGAATTGTAATTATCTAATGAAATTGCACTAGAATGAAATTACTTTTAAGAGTCTTGCTTACAACCTGTCTTTTGAAGCCTCTTCGTCAAGCAAGAGATTTGTAGCTTGATTCTCTAGATTTGTGAAATGCATGGGAGTAGTTCTTGTTTACGACTATGTTGTACTTCTAAGAGTTGCATCTGGATATATTCAGGGATGATTTTAAGGATGGAAATTTATTTTGAAAAGTAGAAACCTTGGCGAATCTTACTAGTCCTTCATATTCCAACTATAAATGATTGGCGATATTTTTGCAAAAATATTCAAATTTCTAAGGATTTTATATAGTTTTTATAAATTTTTGGCGATTTTTAAGGTAAAATAATTTTATCCTATAGAATTTGGGCGAAACATTTTTGAAATAGCAAATCTCGGTTTTGGAAAAACCATAAAAAATTAGCCCATGAACGAAATTTAGCCCCTAAAATCATCCCTGGATATATTGTTTTCTTGCATTGTTGCAGTGTATACTAGTTCCATAAGAAGAATGAGAGGAGGTTGTTGCTAGAGTGAAATCCTCTGCCAAAGAGGGAGTCAATACATCCAACATAAGTTTGCATCTGAATCGAACATCCACTGCCGGAACTACTTCGATCCAGATCTGTAGATGTTATTGAATCTTTGTAAACGATTTCGTAAATGCAGAAGACTCCAACACTTTTAGGACTGCATTATCGTTTGTCCACGAATTTATTTGTTGATAGTTATCGTATTTCATAGATTTCATTGTTGATTTATTGAGTGGTGTGCAAATATGTGATGAAAGTGTGTTATGTATTGTGATTGTAAGAAAAAAATTATGGCAGAACCAATCAACCAATATAGTATCATAATCTAAATTAGTGGTTATTGATGTACTTTGGTGCCACATGAACATTTCATTGGTTTGGTTATGCATATTCTGTTATATGTTGGTGGTTCTTGTTGTACTTCGATGCTTCAAGATCGCCAGTTACAAGGTATATTGTTTTAGATGTATTTAAAGAAGGTTATATTGTATAATTGGCTGCTGAAGATATTCCATATACGGAATGTTATCCTAGATAACTGATGAATAACACAGAGGGTCGTGTATTCACAGATGGTAGCAGTTCCATAGAGTACTTCAATATCAAGATTGTCCTTCGAGAGATCGAGAAGCGTCAATTCTACAAAGTTCGTCAAAGATGGTCATAAGCATTTATATTTTAAAAGAGTTGAATGGTAAGCTCGAAGATGAGGAAGAAAAGAGAGCAGTCCAGAGGCATCAGAGTGGGTTTAGACGTTGATGAAGACCATGCCAGACAAAGTTAAAGTGTTGTAACTCTTTACATGTTGAAACTATGATTTCATTATTGTAAGGTTTATTGAAGTAAGCATTAAAGTGGGGTGTTAGAGATAATACTTCATTAATGCTGCATACTAAAGTTTGGAGATTAGTTTCAGGATGTGTAGGAGACTCTTGAGATATTCTCTCAACCTACATCTCCATGTGTGGAGTTAGTTGGATCCCACTCCAACTATATATACTTGTTGTATCTTGATGTGTTATATGTAATACAATTAAGTGTTTTGTGTAATTATGTATGCCTATCAAATTTCCAATTTTTCACATTTCAAAAAACCTTAAAAATTCTTGTTTATATTTAAATGAAGTAAAGTAAAAAAAATTTAATGACTTTCACATTTCAAAATAGATGATATATACCCTGCAAAATTCGTGTTTAAATTTAAATGGTGTAGAAGGATTGGCAAGTGTCACACGAGTAGGAGAACCCATTCGGCCAATCACAAAAAAAAAAAAAGATTTATAAAATGTTTTGAGATTATAAATTTTATCTGTGAATATTTGGTACCTTATGTGTAGATGAGATTATATAGAAAACTTCAAAAAAAAATAAAAATGTCATTAAACATTGTAAAACAATTACTACTTCATTCATCTTAAAATAGTTCAACATTCATTTTGAAATAGGCCATAAAATTTAAAAACAAAGTTTCATGGTCAAAATTCTCATCAATTAAATGAAACTATAATTTATATTAAAACTTTTAATGAATTTAGAGAAAATTTTTAATAATTAAAAAAAAAATGAATTTTTCCACTAAATTAAATTCTCTTTTTGTTTCCACTACATTATATTATATAGCATTATAAAAATGATATTTTGAATATTCATCAATTTCCTTTCATTATTTTGTCATAAATTTAAAATAATAAACAACATTATCATAACAAATATAAAATAAAATATTAATTTATTAATTAAATCCTATAATATTAATTTAAATATAATAATACACATTAAAAATTTAAGAACTAGATTATAACTTTATTTACACTAAAGCATTTTGAAAGAACATAAAATATAGGATTCTAGTAAAACCACTCATGATTATTTTGAAAAAGGCATTTTATTAAAAACTTGAAAAGGCATTGTAATAAAAAGGTTGGCTAGTTGTTTTATTAAATGTTATGTGAATCCCCCAGATGGGGTGTCAATAGGGATATCGTGGTAGGTGATAAGCGTGGACACTGGGCGTAGTGGCAGGGAGCCACGTGAAGGGCTCGTGCCACAGCCCATCGCCCTATCTGAAGTTTAAATGCTGATTAATGGTGATGCGAGGGCGCATTTAACCCGACGTCCTTTCCCCTCGTTGCGTTTTTGTATGAAGCTCACTATGGAGGCGATTTACTTTTGCTCGATGCTCACAGGGATCCTCCCTTTGCAGCTCAAGTTTAACCCGGCTCTTCCCCTCAGGAGTGCGAATTCCGTTGTCATTTCCCTCCACCAGGCGCCCTTCGTCCATCCTGCTAGCTGCACCAGGCCTCCAATGACGCGACCAAGAGGACGCCCGAGGCAGGGTTCTCCTTGGAAGCCTCGGAGGCCCCCGATTACACCTCCAGATTCATCCTCTGATGACTCCTCACCTCGCCAACGTTCTGACCTCACTCCAGTCTCTCTGCAAGGTCCGCAGTTAAGATCCATGGCGGTAATTCCTCGAACTCCAATTGCACTCCTCCGACTACTCTAAGACTCCCCAGCTGGCCCTTCTAACCCCGCGCCCTCCCATAACCTGAATTGCGGCCCTTGTCCATAGGACGCGCCTAAGGTTGCAGGACCTCACCCCCAGGATTCCTTTGATAAAGAGAAATTCAGGAATAGCCTGTCTGTTCTGCACAATTTGGTTTTTGAGCTTAGACAGGAGGTGGCGGATCTGCACTTTCGCATGCAGGCTACGGAAGTCAAGGTGGCAAGTTTCCTCCAAATTATATCGTCCATGCATGCAACCCTGTTCCCGGATCCTGTCGTAGCAGTTAAAAATGAAGGTCAGCACCATGGGTCGACTCCGGTAGGCACAAGCAAGCAGAAGGACGTGTGCGAGGGCGACGCCGAGTGAACAGAGTGCAACAAGGAAGAGGCCAAGCTGTGGTGCGACGGGACAACGTACATTGAGGAGGAGCCGTGGCCAGGAGACCTTTCGGCCATGAAACCCAGCTATCTTCCAGGTGTCTAAGTTTTCTGAGTTTAGGTGTCTAAGTTTTCAGAGCTTAGTAGTAGAAGATAAACAATAAAATACTCTCTTTCTGGTGGAAACTATGACTTGTGGGACTAATGGTTTGGTAGGGCTAGCTGGGCTAGTTTCCCCATAGCTGGGGCAGCCCAGTAACTACAGTCTGAATATTTTTGTACTCTGCTATCTTGTTTCAGTTTTTGGAAGCTCCTAATATACATACACACTTATTTACAAAAAAAAAAAATGTTATGCGAATCATTATTTTTTGTTGTTCAAAATTCATTTTTGAATGTAGAAATAGATACAACATGCTGAAAAACTTTCAAGACACTTGGCTTTTACAGAAATAATCACTTAAATCTACGAATCCAACAATTTCTTGCTGAATTTCAGGTAAATATCCCCAAAAAAACCTTCATTTCCTAGAATTTTTAGCATACCCCCAAAAACACTGGGTGAATCCGGTATAGCAAAACTTTTGATTTTTGAACCATTTGTTTTGGATTCTGGTTGTTATATTTTAGGTGGATGCACAAAAAATTTGGTCTCTGTTACAATGGCGACATAAAAGTGAAAACAACTCATGAATGGTGAAGTTTGGACTCATTGGGGTCGGAGGTAGTTAGAGAGGCCACTCCGTTGAAATCGTAGGTGCCACCGCTAGATTTGGATATCCCAACATTCATGTATGTTTGCCTCTTATTACGCTGACTCAGTGCAAGAGATTAGAGAGAAACATATATTTCTATATGTCGGTTCTAATCCTCTGCTCTGCTCTCTGTTTTTTATTTAATTCTCTGCTTGCTTGCTTTTAAATAGGCCAATACTCTGCATGATTTTCCATTTGCTAACAGACAAAGTTTCCATGTGCTGTCTAGAATTGAAAATAGTCTTATAAATGAAATAAGCCAAACCACTGACTCTGTTTCCAATCAAATCACATGACTCAAATACAACATCAACATGCCTCTGATATAATTCAACGGAACCAGATCATCAATGACAACGAGAATGATTTATAAATAAAAACTATATCATTGTGCCTCCCAGCAGATCACTGTAAGAAATCAATGCTATAGTTGTAGAATCCTTGATCAGAGTATGCAATTTTATGCAAAGCAAGCGTTTAGTCAAATATTGTAATATATAGAATGTGCTATGAAAATTTATCATGTAAAAAAATGGATATTGAAGAGATTTAAGCAACTGTAGCATATCATTTGGAATGGCAGCAATATTTGATTGATTATTTAGAGATGGTATTAGTGAATTAACCTTTAGAAGAAAAAATAAGAGGAAGAAATAGAAAATAGAGAGAACATGGAGAGCCACCTTGTTCCACTAATAAAAATGAATCAATTTATTTTAGGAGTGGGTTAAATCGGGAGCAATCTTTCCTCATGAGTTATCTTTTCGGCAGGTTTTCTGGTGGGGCGGTTTTAAATTTCCGACCAATCCAGAACTCTGATCAATTTTCTGAGTATCTGGTTGGTTTACAATGGGGAAAAACCCTTGGATTAAGGTTCTGATATGCATGGAACTTTGATCCATACGAAACTCAGGTTACCCCTGAAAATCTGGTTAGATTCAGGCCCATTCTTTTCCCTGAAAAACGGGTCTGTTTGCTCCCGAGTTAGCCTACTCCCCCTTAACAGAGTATGTATATGTTTATTAATAATTGTTTTTTAACAGGAAATTATTAGAAATGACAGGATGGCACCATGCTAGATGTTGTTCCAGAGTCTGTACTTAAGGCTAGGAAGTACAGGGTCTAGGCATCCAAAAGTGAGTAAAAGATAAAAAGGGGAAAAATCAACCTTCGGGAAAAGGAAGCTAAGGCCGATTTCTAAGTTGTTTTTGTCTCGCTTCCAAACGTTCCTAGATGCTTATATCCTGTTCAATTGCAGCCCATGAATGTTCATAACTTCGTCCCCGACAACGACGCCAAAAAGATGTTGTTCCAGAGTCTATATTTAAGGCTAGGAAGTACAGGGTCTAGGCATCCGAAAGTGAGTAAAAGATAAAAAGGGGGAAAATCAACCTTCGGGAAAATGAAGCTAAGGATGATTTCTAAGTTATCTTTGTCTTGCTTCCAAACGTTCCTGGATGCTTATATATCGTTCAATTGTGGCCCATGAACGTTTGAGTTCGGCCCGGGTGATGGCGGTTTTCAGTATGGTGTCAAAAAGGTTCAAAGCGACGCTGGTTTGATCCGATAAGCCGGGTTCAATGTTGGGTCGTCTTGCAAAGGGCACAGTCATGGAGGAACAAAAAATGAAAAGAAAGTTCTAGGTTTAAAATGCTACTTCATTTTTTTGACCATATAAAAGAGAACTTTCGAAATCCGAGGTTAAAGGTAGAACACAAACGAAAGGCCTTCTCCCGTAACTAAGTTAACTTTTTAAAGAATCATGTATGAAATGTGAGAAAACATTAAACAGTCGACAATGCGAGGCTCCTACCAAGGGAGAATCTCTCCCTGTAATCAGAAGAAGAAGAAAAAAAGAAGTAATATGATGAAGCATAAAATATAGAGATCTAAAAAGTTCACAGGTCTTGTACCTACTGATAGCCAATACAGAGGAAAAAATGCAAGCGATTAGACGACTAAAAAGTTGGTCACCACAGTAGAAGTTGCACTAAATTGTAGCTAAGCATTGATAAAAAAATATATATGTGAAATGAAATTTAATGTAAGATAACAGAGAAAACAAAATTCATAACTCAGTCTTCACGGAATCATGAATCTTCGGATGGCTTTGTATTAATTTTCAAAAGAAAGAAAGTCTCTATTACAATCGACCA
The DNA here is from genome assembly GCA_000966675.3 of Picea glauca. Classification (NCBI taxonomy): domain Eukaryota; kingdom Viridiplantae; phylum Streptophyta; class Pinopsida; order Pinales; family Pinaceae; genus Picea; species Picea glauca. The sequence continues at coordinate 349,976 of JZKD02S1849741.1, read as the reverse complement.
AGAAAGGTCCAACCTTTTATTCTCACTTCAAAATGCATATTTATACAAAATTCTAAACATTTGAATCTCAATCGTTCGAGAAGTTTTCGGTTACAAAATGAGAATTTTATGTGTTTCACTTCTTTTTCTTTGTCCTCCTTCCTGTGGGCAGAGCACCTTCCTTTATTTACTCTTTAGGTTCTACAATTAGAACGACATACATCTGTCATTATTTTGCACCAGAAACCTGCCCTTTCGCCTGCTCGGTGCAAGTGACGCACCTCTCCACCAACTGGGCTATCAACCTGGAAGGCTCTGCTTGGTCGTTTTCTTCAAGAGTGTAACAACTCTTTGCCAGCTGCGGTAAATTTTTTCCCACCTGTCGGTCCTCTGCGATGATGGAGCATAATTGTAAACTTGGTTGTACTAGTCATTTGTCCACTTGGGCCATATCAACCTGGCTAATCTAGGATATCTCCAGTTGTTGCTTCTCCATGTTTTCTTTGATGTCAAACAGATTTTTAGCTATATTGATTTTTCCCAGTGTCCCAGCATTGCTTTCCTTATCAAGGTCTAACAAACCTTTACTTATCAAAGAGAACGTTTCCTCACAAAAATTCTTTACTTCGTTAGCTCTCCCCTTGCTTTCTGATATGTTTTGCTCCCAGACCTTCAGCAGGATATTACCTCTGGTTTGTTCCGCGATGGATAATTTTAAGTTGCTGACCGTCTCTATCTTCGTTGTAGCTATAACAACGTCTTGGAAGGCGACCCGTGCTGCCCCGACTTCTCTTTCTCTCAAAGAAATATTTTCTAATATTTGATCTATCATCCGGAAATGGTTCTGAATGGTTCTCACCTTTACTAGTAGATTTTGTTGAGCCGTAAGTACCTTATGTCAGATTTTGGAAGCTTGCAATATGGACACCTTTATGTCTACAACCTGTTTCTCGGCCACCTCCAATTTCGACTACAACTCTATAATTTGTTGCCCCTGTTGGCTTACATGTGTTTGGCTGGTTTGCGCTGACTGGCGTGCCTGCTCAAGGTCGGGCCTGAGCTTCTCTATTTCATGCAGGTCAGTTGTTTGGGCTTCCTCAAGGCTCCTGCTCACCTCGTCCCTGACATTCTCTTCAGAAGTATCCACCTTGGCTATCAATTTATTGATCACGAGGTTCTTTCATTTTAACTGGGCCATCAAAGTCCCAACCGAGAACTGATTTGTTGTAGCATAAGCCCCTAGTGTCTTGGCTATCTCCTTTGCAAATTCTCCCTCTTTCGTGGCCTTCCCATCTGTCATGATTTTAAATTTTTTATCCATTACGCCCTCTTTTTGATAAAATCCTTTCCTTACCACGGCCTTTCTTTTCTTGTCAAAGAAAAATTCGTTAGGAGGCAACTCCTCTACAGAGATAGGTGTCAGTTCTTCATTGAAAATCCATCCCGCGTCAGGATTTCCCTTTGTGAACTGCAAGCGCGTGACAATAGCAATCGGACTGTTGATTTCCTTGGATGTTTGTTTCGGGGTGACCTCTATAACCGGCTTTTTTGATGTGATCGAAAGTGAGTCGCCCAATCCCTGCAAAGGTATATTTGCTTGGCCTTGGGCCTGCTTGCATGGCGTGCCCCTTTTGGGGTTTCCTTGTTGCGTCTAGAGGACTTCGGCACCTTGCTCTGAGGTTCCATCCTCCCTAGTTTTCCCTTGGTCCTTCTCCCCACTAGGACTCGAGACCTTTGCATCTTTGGCTCCCATCTGCTTTGTAACTGGAAGCTCTGGGGCTTCACCCTCTAAAATCTGGGGAAGACAACTCCATTGGTGCTTCTGGAATTTCAAAAATTCGACTATATCTCCGGGTGGCAAGTCTTGAATCCATCTTATGACTTTAGCGAAGGACCTCGCGCCCCAGAATGTTTCGTCATGTGGGGAATCCTCGTGTTCATATCTCTTCAGGCCGCAACTTTCCAGGTGATTTCTCACAACCTTACTAGGGTCGTGCTTCTTGAACTCAATATCTACTAGCTTCATTTCTTCTAAAGTCGTAGCCTCGGCTTTGAAGTGGACAAAATCTAACAAGGAATATGCACCAATACGAATAGGGAAGGGAAGCCATACCTTTTTTGATACTCCTTTGAGTTCTTTTCTTATTCCGTTGAGCACAGTCTATCTGGAAATCTCACGGCACAATAGCTTATCTGGTAGGAATAGCAGAAGGGCGTATGGAGGGACAGAGGTGTCGAAAACCCTGACATACAAAAATTCTGCCTCTAGATACCAATCTTCCACGCTGCTTAGACTGGTCGTGACACTATCTGATATCCTGGGAGGCGGTTGGCCCAAAATGGTGACATGCAGTGGCATCATCACCCAGTTGAAGATCTCGTAGATGAATTCTTTGGCCTTGTCCTCCCACAACTTCGAGTGGTAGACATGGATAGGCTCTGTACTAGATGGAGCCCAGCTCCAATTCATCAGTGGGAAGGGTGTCATGAAGCAGATAGCATCCATGATGTAAGCAGACATGAAGAATGAAGCTGCTTTCTTACTCACCCTCTGTGCTCGATATTCAGTGATTCGACTGGTCAGACTATCAGACAACAGTTTGGCCTAGTCAAAAGAGAAACCCTTAGTGACTGTATGAATGAGTGGCACCCATGGGAGAAAGAAATGGGTAGTGTCTTCCTTCCCATACAACCTGCAGGTCATCATGGCTATATATTTGAACTGTGGCTCCAAAGAAGAGATTGAATAGATCCCATTGCAGTCAACCCTGAATTTCGCGGGGTGTGAGACCCAATCCTTGATCACATCAGACATGCTTTTTGCATACTGCTCACACTCCTTCTTCTTGAAGCCTTCTAGGAATTCGACATTGTGAGTAAGGTTCGACGTGGGTGACAGTTTATACATTGCCTGCAAATGTTCTGGTCGGAAGGTACCAATCGTCACCTTCTCTTCGCTGATAATCATCTTGGTCGGGATGTCCACATGGTCCAGTGCCCACCTGATCATATCCAAATAGGGAAGAAGCTGGGGCCTCACCGCTATTTTGTGCATCTCTTCTTGAGCAACGATTTTGTATTTGGTTGATAAATTGTCCTTCTCATTATCATTAGAATCATCCGAACAATCTATCGACTCAAATTGCACGATGTTGTAAACGTATGATCATGTCTTGATAGAATTAATACTTCAGGGCGAGGTGTCGGAAACAACGTCTGAACCCTGACCTAAACTCTTGGCAGCTGACTTGGGCATTTTTCGTGGATCCATGAGAATGAAGCATGCAACTGGACCACTTGTTGAACAGATTTGAAAATCACAAACTATGATTAACCTGGTAAAATGGCTCTACGCGTAAACAAGAATGAGAAGTGAAAAAAAGAAGGGAAAAAACTCTTTATCTTAGTCATTAAAACCCCTGGTGTCCTTGCGAACAGAATGGTGAAATCGTTTAATGAAATATTTAGCAGTAAAAGCAAGATACTTCTATCTGTCACCTCACCGTAGCTGAAAATAAATGCCATAATTGTTTGACGAGTCATAACACGAATAAACGCAAAAAACATTTAAATTTACTCCGTAGACGATGCGTTTTAAAGTTTGAATTGATGCATCAATTAATCAAGCCTGGATTCTTTAATTAAGTTTGTTTTAGACTTTAATCCCCCTTTTTTGGCATTCACCGTATCAGAATATTTCACTCCTACCCTTTAAGCCCCCAAAACCTGAAATCGCGATGATGCGATTTAGTTAAAAAACCGTGATCTGCCTTAAGTTCTTAATTAACCCATGCTTAATTAATAAAAATCACGACTTCGCGACTCAGGGCTACGAAGATGTAGTTTTTTGGGAGAGCGATCGCTGAGTTGCAAAACCCCGACAGTGCTTAACTAGGGTTTAAGGTGACTTACCCCTGACACTAACCTGGGTGAAATTTTGAAACTATTTCACGACTTCGCATATCGGAGTTTGGAAACCTTGCGACTTGTAACTCCCGAAGTGCGATAGAGAGAGGTAATAAAAGTGATAGACTTTCTTAACGGTTAGGCGACGGTGACTTAGGACTATAACGACTATTGCCACTTCGCATGTCGGGGTAAACTTTTGATTGTAAGAATTATATTTCAACCACTTGTAAAAGGTGGCTCTAATAGAGGCACCAACTAGGGATCCCTTCTTCCTACGAGACATGAAGAATAGTAGACCACGTGCCTGTATTGGGTAAATGGAGTCATTGGTTTCTTTATGCGAAACTTGTTTTAGGAAGGGGATATAAAGGGAAAAAGAGATTTCGTCTTTACTTCTGAAAAAGATTTTCAAAAATCAATTGCGTTCTAAACTCAGTTGTATCCCTTTCAATGACTTTCTCCTTCTCGATACTGAATTTAGGTCTTCTTTAAGATAATCAAAAACAGTCCTAGGAGATTCAACAGATCTTTGTGGATTTTGGTTTGCGTCAAACGAAGTAAACTCCATGCGTTTAATCGGGGAGACCTGTCTGAACTTGGGATGCAGATCCGGTTTCGAAAAGGTTGAACACCAGAGTAGAGTTAAATTTTATGTATGACAAACTTACATATATCTCAGATATTGCTTCACTGACAGCGAGCCTGTTCAGTACCCTAGTGAAGTTATCTATCCCTTTTTACTGAATTTCCTTTCGCCACTTCAAATCATAATTATGCATTTAAATGCTGATACGAGGGAAACCATTTATGAATTTTCTTTCATTGTCTCCTTGGACTAGATGGGGGCAATCAAATCTAAATTTCCTTTCACCATATGTCTTATGTTTTACTTTTAAATCACGAAGTGGGGGAAATCAGTTTGTATAAGGCACACCAGGGATGATATCTGTGTAATATTCGCAGTGGAGGTCTGTCAACTTGATTTGATTACTCGAGGCCAACCTTCTCTTAAGTTTCAAAACACCTTAGCTCGCAGGGAAAATGAGAAAAAATACTTCCAGGGGTCTTCCTTCGAGCAAGCCTCAATCCTTCGAACACTGTTAAAAAACCTATAAGATTCATGATCAACCTACGCATAACTTTATTTAGTAGGAGACTGAGGAGTTATGAGGACTGGCTTACTTTCTAAGGTCTGTTTTCCAGCTTCCAAATCTAAAACGTAACCTCTTCTCCCCCTGTGGGAAACCTGGAAAGTTGCTTGGCTTTTTAAGAAGGTAAATCCGAGGACAGAAAAAGGGGTGACAAAGAAAGGTCTGGAATTCAAAATACAGGGGTCATGGATTAAACCCGACTCTTGGAACCCTTTCTCGAAGACGCTTTACTCTTCTCTGCTTATTTTAATTACCTCTTATCTTTATCTAGGTGAAACTCTTAGGACCCAGAGTAAGAACTCGTTCTTTTAATGACATATCATACTTATGAGACCATCACAACACTTTAGAGACCTTCGTTTGAAATACAAACCTCTCTGGAACTCGTACCTTTGCCTTACCACTTCGTTCTCTTCTAAAATAACAGAAAATCTTTTCTATCACCTGTTTTCAACAAATTTATTCTCCGATATATGACCGTCTGTTTATTCCTTTCGCTCGTTTGGGCTACAAGTCGGGATCCTGTAAGGGGACAACATGAAGAGTATCAGGGCTTTAAAAGAACTGAATGCATTGAAAATTCCGTATCCCTACTTCTAGAACAACACTAACCTATTTTATTTGTGATGAAAGTAGAATTACCAAAGAAAAATTATGAAATAAAAAGAAAACACAAACCAATATATACAGTGGAAATTTTGGAAACCATTTATTGCATATAGTGCTTTAAATAATGCCCGTTGACAGGGGCATTGAGGATTTTACCGTCCAAATTCTCTAGTAGGAACGAGTTTTTCCCTTCAGGAGCTGTGATTTTGAATGGTTCGTACTAGATATGATCAAATTTACCATATTTTTCCGAGTCTTCATTCCTAGCATCCCATTTCAAAACCAAATCGTCGGGGAGAAATTCTCTGTCCTTGACCTTACGATCGAATAATGCTTTCATGTTGTCCTGATATTTCTGTAGCCTTTCGTCCACTTTGGCCCTATGTTGTTGAACTTCAATCAACTGGTTTATTCTTCTTGTGACATGATTTTGTTCTTCTTTCTCATCTTGCCAAAGTTTCATTACAAGAAGTGCTAGATTTATAGGTAATACTGCATCGGTCCCATATACCATTTGGAAAGGAGAAGTGTTGATAGACTTTTTTGTACCTATCTGATTCGCCCACAAAGCGTATTTCAAATGCACATGCCAAGATTTTTTGTTTTCACTCAACACTTTCTTAATTATAGTGATTAGACTCTTGTTTGAAGACTCGGCTAGCCCATTTCCTTGGGGGTAATATGTCGTGGAATGACTGATCACGATATTGTACTTTTGGAAAAAGTTGACCATAGCCATAGATTTAAATGCCTGGGCATTATTTATGACTATCTTTCGGGGGCAACCGAATCTAGAGAAAATGTTCTCTTCTAGGAAGTCCATTACCACCGAATCCATTGCCTTTCTAGTTGGAATATCCTCCACCCATTTGGTGAAGTAATCTATAGCAGTCAGGATCCATTTATGTTGAGCGCTAGAATGATGGTTAATTTCGCCTATAAAATCTAGTCCCCATTGTTGAAAAGGGGTTTCCGTTTTGACCGGAACCAACGGTAGCACTGGGAGTTTGTGCTTGCCTGTGAACAATTGGAAAGGGTTAAAGGCTCTGACTTTGGCGTTGACGTCTAAGAATAGTTTGGGCCAATAATATCCTACCCTCGGGATCTTATAAGTCATTGCCCTCCAGGCATGATGTCCTTCGCACACACCTTTGTGAAATTCGTCTATGACCTTCTCTATTTCTGATTCAATTAAACAAACCAACAAGAAGCCTGGTGGGTCTTTCCAATACAATTGGCTTTCGGATATACAGTACTTCACCGCATGTAGCTTTAGCATCCTGGCTTTAGATGGGGATAAATCACTCGGGCATTTCAAGGTCAGCAGGTAGGACACTATGTCTTTATACCAATTTGATGAGGCAAACTTCTTTTCGATCGTGATGGTAGTTATTTGTTGATCGAACTCGTTCATGTCCACACACTCTTCACATCCCTGTAGGCCATTTATTCCGAGGGCTCTGAAATTTGATTCAGCTAAGAGATTAGCCAAACCTTGTCCTTTTACTAGTCTCGTCAGTTTTATCTCCAGATGAAATTCTTGAATTTTAGCAAGCCACCGTCCCCTTTTCCCATCACTGTCGAACTGAACCAAAATGTCTTTTACGGAACTGGTGGGTACGTACGCAATTACCTTGGAATGTAACACGTAGATTCTGAAAGCCTTTAACGCCTTCACCATAGCATATGCTCGCTTTTCCATTATATTGTATCTGAGTTCAGCGTCTCTAAGACTTTTGCTAAAAAAGGTTATTGGTTGCTCGAAACCTTCTTCATTTTTTTGGAGGAGTACCGCGGCAAGTGTGTGTTAGGAGGCGAACGAGACAATAAGAAAATATTTTAGATAATCAGGGCTTGCCAGTACGGGTGCCTCGCTTATAACCTTCTTGATGCGTGCAAACAATGCTTTGGCTTCTGTTGTCCATTTCACTTCATTGTTCTTCTTTAGCATATCTATGATCAACTTCACAATTTCAACAAAGTTTGGGATAAATCTCCTCAAAAAAATTATTTTTCCTAAGAATGACTGAATCTCTTTTACATTCCTAGGGATATTTATGGTATCTATAGCTTCAACTCTCTTAGGATCAATTTTAATTCCATCTTGAGACACAATATGGCCCAAGAGTTTACCTTCTTGCGTAGCAAAGTGAGACATTTAGGGGTTTAAGGACAGACCAAACCTGCGACATTTCTCAAACGTCTGCTTGAGATGTATCAGATGATCTTCATCAGATTTAGAAAAAATGGTTAGATCATCAAGATAGATAACCATGAATTTGTCCCTTTCGTCGTTGAAAGCGATATCCATAGCACGTTGGAAAGCAGTGCTTGCATTCATAAAACCAAAAGGCATCTTGTCATACATAAAGGTACCCCAAGGGGTGGTGAAGGTTGTTTTTCTTTATCATACTTGTTGACAGCAATTTGATTGTACCCGAAAAACTCGTCGATCATCAACATCCTATTTGCCCCAACTAATTTTTCCAAAATGTGATCCATTTTGGGTAGAGGGTAATTATCTTTGAGGGAAGACTTATTTAGATTTCTAAAATCAACACACAGTCTTATCTCCCCACTTTTCTTTCTAACTGGGACCAGGTTTGCTACCCAGTCAGAGTATCTTAGTGGTACGATTATTTTTATGTCCAGGAGTTTTTTGACTTCCCTTTCGACCACAGGCAATAAAATATCATTGATTTTTTTTAGTTTTTGTCTAAAAAGATTGACACCAGGCTTTAGGGGTATCTTGTGTTCAATCACAGTGGTGTCATAGGTTCTCAACTCTTCGTATGACCAAGCGAAAATGTCTTTATACTGCCTGAGTAAGTCTTTATACTTGCTTTTTACCTCGGGAGGAAGGTACTTTGATATTTTTACTATCCTAGGCTTCTCTTCGGTCCCTATGTCGCAGTATTCAACCTCTTCTGGTTGGGGTTGCAAAACATATTTTAAGGGCATATCATTTTGGTTGAACAGTCTCTCTAGAGGGATTAGTCCCTTTGGAATCTGATTTCTCTTTAAAACCAACATGCGATGATTAGCGATCTTTTCTTGGAACCCCTGAGGATCCTCTCCCTCTTGCATGATCCATGTGTGGTCGTTTTAATTTTCTTAGTCAACGTGAGTTTCGACGAAGTCGTCCACCATCTCGAGGAACTTCCTGATTTGTTCGTCATCTTCAAACACTTGCCAGTGTTGGATGTTGTTTGGTATGGAAGGTTTGTTTCTCACTTCTATGTGGTACCTTAGTTTGAAATTTGTAGGGGGGGCGAACATTGAGGCTGCTTTGGCTAATGAATCGACTTGCAAGTTTTTAGAGCATGGGATGAAATGAACATTTACCAACGAGAAGAAATTTTCTATTAAATCCCAGGCGCAATTCCTGTAAGATCTTAATCTTGGGTATTTGGCCTGGTATTGTTGTTAATGTTTATGCCATTATTATAGTTCTTTTCATTTCAATGGATAAGAGCAACATAAGAACAAGATCACTGAGAAATACACATTCACAAGAGACACAACATTTATCCTGGGAAACCCTCTAGGGGAAGAAAACCTAGCAAAAACTTCCTTATCATAAATTACCAATACAATGTCAAGAGATAACTCAAACTAATACAGATAGTCCTCTCCAAAAGATGTGCCTCTCTTCTCCCTCTCTCCAACTGGTAAGTTGCAGCTTGCCTCTTAGAAAATGAGCGTGTTGTGTGTTGAAGTGAGGCGTAGCCTCTCTATATATACAAGACTGACACGTGTGAAGGGTCTTCACTGGCAGGGCCGACCTCTCACTCTGGGTGGGTAAACCCACCTTTAATTTATTTCTGGGTCTCAATAATAACTACTAGGGCCGACTTCTTATTCTTCCTATTACAATTGTCTGTTGACCAATCCGCAAAAGGAGATTTGGTCCTAATACAATTACCGACATGGTTAATCCACAATGGGGATTAATCCTATGAATAAAATAACAACAATAATAAGAATACTCTTTGCAGTTAAATTATTTCAACACTCCCCCTTAACAAGAAGGGTATTCTTCAACAACATCAGGCGAGAGAGGTCTGCATCATCAGTGGAATCAGGAGGATAGTATCGTCAATATCATCTTGGAACATTGGCTAGCAAATCACAGTACTACACTGGCTCAATGTCACAATTGATAAGCTGGTAGCTCAATGTCAGTCACATCTTGTTTTACGTCTAACAACAAGGTCAAAAGCAAAGAATCATCTTGCTTTACGTCTAACAACTAGGTCAGAAGCAAGGAACACATCATCATCTTGCTTTACGTCTAACAACAAGGTTAGAAGCAAGGAATCATCTTGCTTTACATCTAACAACAACGTCAAAAGCAAGGAATCATCTTGCTTTACATCTAACAACTAGGTCAAAAGAAAGGAACACACCATCATCTTGCTTTACATCTAACAACAAGGTCAGAAGCAATGAATCATCTTGCTTTACGTCTAACAACTAGGTCAGAAGCAAGGAACACATCATCATATTGCTTTACGTCTAACAACAAGGTCAGAAGCAAGGAATCATCTTGCTTTACGTCTAACAATTAGGTCAGAAGCAAGGAATACACAGTGTCTTGCTTTACGTCTAACAGCGAGGTCAGAAGAAATGACTCATCTTGCTTTACATCTAATAGCGAGGTCAGAAGCAAGGAACACACAAAACGTCTTTCTTTACGTCTAACAGCGAGGTCAGAAGCAATGAATCATCTTGATTTACGTCTAACAGTGAGTTCAGAAGCAAGGAACACACAACGTCTAGCTTTACGTCTAACAGCAAGGTTAGAAGCAAGGAACACATATATACTCCCCCTTTCAGGGAGGGTCCTTTCGGACTATACCAAGCTTATCTCGAAAGTGTTTAAGCTTTACACGAGATAGAGGTTTGGTCAACACATCAACAACCTGTTCATCCTTGCTAATGTACTGGAGCTTCAAGGCTCCTCTCTGTACCATGTCGTGGATGAAATGATAGTGGATATCTATGTGCTTCGACCTGTCGTGGAATACATGATTCTCTGTCATCTTTATGCAGCTCTGGTTGTCACATAGAATCACAGTTTCTCTCATCTCTAATTCAAATAGGCCAGTCAACAACTTTCGAAGACATATAGCTTCGTAGCTAGCAGAACATGCGGCAATGTACTCTGCTTCCATTGTGCTGAGATCAATACTGGATTTCTTCCTACTCTGCCAAGAGATCATGGCTAATCCCAAACTGAAACAAAATTCGGAAGTGTTTTTTCTGTCAGTAATGCTTCTTGCCCAATCTGAATCAGTGTATCCACTCAATGTGAACTCATGATCTCCATCATAGCTAAGACCATAATCCAATGTACCTTTAACGTACCTCATCACATGTTTTACAACCATTAGGTGAACACGTTTGGGCTCTACTAGAAACTGACTCAAGGTGTTCACTGCAAAACAAATGTTTGGTCTGGTGTTCGTCAGGTACATCAGTGATCCAATAATCTGTCTGTACAGTGTGACATCTATCAAGTCTGACGAAGTATCGACCAACAACTTCAGCTTCGTTTCCATGGGTGTATTCATGGAATTACATTCTAGCATGTCGAATCTCTTTAAGATTCTGACTGTGTACTTCCCTTGGTTAAGGAAGATCCTTTCTGGACTCTGCCATACCTCAAGACCTAAGAAGTAATGCATTAGGTCAAGGTATTTCATTTCAAATTCTGCGGCAAGTCTCTTTTTACATTCAACGATGGCCTTTTCTTCTCCATTTAATAATAAGTCATCCACATACAGTAGTAATATTACTGGTTCACTATCCATAATTTTGAAATAGAGATTTGAGTCTGCTTTACTCTTGGTAAAGCCTAAGCTCGTCAAGAAACTGTCTATACGACCATACCAAGCTCTGGGAGCTTGCTTCAATCCGTA
>JZKD02S1849741.1:313253-336721 GCA_000966675.3 Picea glauca | reverse complement strand
TTGATGCACCGCTATCAATGAGCCATGTGTCCTCTCCAGGTGATACAGATCCTGAGAGAGCTGAGATCAAGACATGATCCTTAATCATCTTCATAGGTGGTTCTTCATCTTCGACTATGTGGGCATGTTGTCTTTTGTGCTTACTCTTGTATTCTTCTCTTCTGACTAGACAAGAATTTTCCTTGTGTCCCATCTTATCACAATGATAGAATTGTATGGATGAAAGATCTTGTCCCTTGCGTTGTCCTTTCTTTTGAAAATTTCTTGGATGAGATTCTTGGTTGTTGAATTTGTTTGAAGGTTAAGGATCTCTATGAGTTTCCCTTTTGAAGTAGGGTTTCTTCCTTCCTCATTTTGTATGAGTAGCTAGGTCTTGATCATCATCCCTTGCTAGTAGTACTTCACGGTTAGCTACCCTTGTCTCTTCTTGGATGAATTCTTCCCATAGGCCATCAAACTGTAGTTTCTTCTTTCTCGCACATATCGTCTGGATGAAAGCATCCCAAGGTCTTGTGAGACCATTTAGGGCCATCATTATGAATTCATATTTGTCTATGGTGTCTCCAATCACTTTTAACTGTTCTTTAATTTCTGAGATTCGGGAGAAATATTCTTGAATCATTTCTCCTTTCTGCATCTTGGTATTCTTCAATTGAGATCTTAGATTCATCTTTCAGTTGATGTTCTTTCCTTCATATAGTTTTCTTAGAGAGTCAAACATTTCTTTCGGAGTCTTCTTCGATGATACATACGGGATCAAGTGGTCTTTGATTGAATTTGCAATGATTCTTTGAGCCCTGATTGAGTCCTTTTGATGCTTCTCTTTCTCTACAACATCTTCAGGTTCCTCCACTTCTTCTTTGATGAATTTTGCTAGGTCATTCTCTGCAAGGATTAGACCAATCCTATACTTCCAGGCACAGAAGTTGTCTATGCCTTCTAATTTCTCAACAAGCTTTGTGCTTGTAGACATTTTGTACTTGAGGCTATGAAAAATGACCAAAAATGAAAATGCTTAAAATCAAATTTTGACCTTACCAGGAGGTGCACTTGGCTGAGGCGAGTAGCCTGGTATACTTGGATCTGAGAAAATTCAATTTTTGCCCCTTCAAATCTGATCTGCGGATTTTTGGACTGGTGCTTCTGGTACTTCTGGTACTGGTTTTCTGGTACTTTTGTGAAACTAGGGTTTCACTTTACGGGAGATCCAACCACTGAAAAACTGTGCTCTAAGTGCCAAAATGATCTTTGGGGGAGGGCACAACTTTCTAGGAAGTTTTGGAGCTGAAAAGATTCACTTTTGAAAAACCCTAATTTGTAGGTACTGCAACAATGACGTTTTTCTCTTGCGAAATATGTTTCCTTTAGGTTGGCTCTAATACCATGTTAATGTTTATGCCATTATTATAGTTCTCTGCATTTCAATATATAAGAGCAACATAAGAACAAGATCATTGAGAAATACACATTCACAAGAGACATCACATTTATCCTGGGAAACCCTCTAGGGGAAGAAAACCCAGCAAGAACTTCCTTATCATAAATTGCCAATACAATGTCAAGAGATAACTCAAACCAATACAGATAGTCCTCTCCAAAAGATGCGCCACTCTTCTCCCTCTCTCCAACTGGTAAGTTGCATCTTGCCTCTTAGAAAATGAGCAAGTGTGTTGTGTGTTGAACTGAGGCGCTAGCCTCTCTATATATACAAGACTGGCACATGTGAAGGGTCTTCACTGGCAGGGCCGACCTCTCCCTCTGGGTGGGTAAACCCACCTTTAATTTATTTCTGGGTCTCAATAATAACTGTTGGGGCCAACTTCTTATTCTTCATATTACAATTGTCTGTTGACCAATCCGCAAAAGGGGATTTGGTCCTAATACAATTACCGACATGATTAATCCACAATGGGGATTAATCCTATGAATAAAATAAAAATAATAATAAGAATACTCTTTTTAGTTACATTATTTAAACAATTGGTGATTTACCTGTTTCACTATCAACTCTGCGTCTCCGTATACTTCCAAGTTCTTTATGTTCAGTTTCCTGGCAGCTTTCAACCCTAAGACTAGAGCCTCATACTCACATACGTTATTGGTGTAGTCTATATCTCACTGAATCAAGTAAGAGAAAGGAATAACAAATTCAGTTTCAGGTGCTACAAACAGTACTCCTGCACCTACTCCTTCATATGACAAGGCACCGTAAAAAAACATTTTCCAAATTCCAATGCTATACATATTTTCATCTATCTTTCCTGATTCATTTTCATTTATGTAAATGTCTTATGTACAACTATTTACACCATCATCAAAAGACAAAATGCAATTCCCTAGATCCTGATCAACAACATAAACAAGATAATTGTTAGGATTCTGTGGGTCGCTCACTGTGTATGCTAGCCTCGTTTCCCTGTATAGTCAAGTAAATTGTCCACCAAACATAGGAATCATGGTGTAGGTCATGTCTAGTTGAAGAGACCCCCTAAGTTTGGCTCCCCATGACCTAGATAGTAGCAAGCCATAATTCGAAGGTATATCAGCGATAACTACATCCATCAGGACGCTTTTCACCGGAGCCTGTGCAAGAGTGACTACTAAATCTTTTATCATACCCATGCACTTAACTCTCCTTGAATCGAAAGAGTAGAGATCTCCATAAGGCCTAGTGATCTTGAGGCCTAGTCTATCAATAATAGACTTGGGAATCACATTATGTGAGGCTTCAGAGTCTAGCATGCAGTTATGCAACAGTTGATCATGCACATTCAGGGTAATATAGAAGGGAGTGATGGTGTCTCTGGCACCCTCTAAATGTGGACCAAAAGTGATATTAGGCTTATCATCTTCCAAGTTTTTCACATCAGAGTGACTTTCTGGATCCAAAAAACCTATCATTTTGGTTATTTTCTTTCGATACACATGATTCTTTGCTAATTTGATCAGAGGGATTGGTATTTTGATCTTATTTATCTCATTTTCAAGGCTGAAACCTCCATTACCTTTGTCCGTTTCTCTGGTTGAAACCTCGAACTCCTTCTTTTCTAACTTATTTGTTTGTGCTGATTTATTTCCCATGGGTTTATTTACCGGTATATGTGTTTCAACTGTCTTAATTTCTTTTTCCTGGGTCTCAACCTCTTTTACTTTGGGATTCTACGAATCTACCCCTTTTATTTTGTTATTATGTATCTCAGTCTCTCTTGGGGCGGGCTCGTATATTTCACCTCTAGGGAGAATTTTCTTGGGTTGAGGAGTCAGCGCAGGTTTATTTTTAGGCCTCGGGTTGTACTTAGGTTGGACCTCAGCCATTATAGAATCATTCATTTCTTGATAGACATAAACATCAGTGTTGTTTATGTCATCATCTTTATTTGACGGTTGTTGTGTGTTCAAGGAATTCTCGTAATCTTCTTTATTTAAATAAGGATGTGTGCAGTCATCACCCAAATTTGTCATGTCTTCTTCCAGATCCTCGAAATATTGCAGGTCGTTTCCTCCTATAAAATTTTCATCTTTTAAAAGAGTTTGAATTTTCTGGTCTTCATTTTTAATCTGTCTTTGTTGATTTTGAGGGTTGGGGTTTTTTTGAATTCCCTCTTAATGAAAGGATCTGCCTTGGATTGATCTAGATCCATTCTGGAAATCTTATTTGATAACTCTTTAATTATCCTAGCCATATCATCCATTTTATCATCTGAGGATCTACTAGGCCCTAAGGGTCCCGCTTGTTCCCTAAAACATTTGGTTTCTTGGTTTCTCATTTCTACTTTTGTTTTTAATTTGCCAAAATCCGTCATGTTAGATTCGATCTCTACAACATCATCTTTCATTCGGGTCAGGGTATCCCCTCTCCTTTCTCTCAAAAGAAGTGCGAAATCGGGCTCGAAGGCTCCCGCAAAGGTTACCTTGGCTACGAGTTGGGATGGTTTAGCTTCGACTGAGATCTTATTATATAACTTGTTAAACCTTTGAAAGAATTCCATAACAGTTTCTGATTTTTTTTTCTTTAAAGACCCGAACTTAGTCAAATAATACAAATGGTCTTTTCTTTCGCCCCATTGTCTAAGAAAAGTGTCTTCTAGGGCATCATAGGATAATATTGAACTTGCGGGTAGACTTCGAAACTAGGTTCATACCTCTCCTTCGAAATTCTGAACAAATAACCTCGAATATACGTCTTCATGTTTGAGATCTAGGATATTTGCGAACTGAACAAAGAAATTTATATGTTCGTTCACGGTCAGGTCCCCTTCCCCTGCAAATTTAGGTAAGTTTTTCATGTAGTTTTTAGGAAGGTCGTGAAGAGGGACAGGAAAGACCATGGATGCATATCTGGCAGATATTTTAGCGAAAAATCTAGGAGGTGGGGGTAGCCCTTGGCCCCCCCCTCCTCCTCCTGGAGCCCCTCCATCTCCTCCTCCTAAAACCCCTCCACCTCCCCCATCGACGACCACCATCGGTACTATTGGATAGGAAAACGATGCGTTATACAGAAGGTTCTGGAACACTAAAAGCGAATCTTTAGCTTCTTTGAGAGATGAGAAAACTGAAGAAGGGTGGAAAGGGACGCGAGGACTTGGTTCCTCGGATTTGCAAGAGATGTAATCAGGGGAACCCGCGGGCGTGGAATCTGAGTATACGGTATACTCTTCGGGACTCGGCGAGGTTGGGAAATATAACTGAAGGGTCGGTGGGACATCGATCACTGATAAATTTAATGTGGGATTTTCACCTTTATGTATGCCAGAGGTTGTCAGATGAATTTCATTTTTAACTTCAGGGAGAGATAAAGTTGGGTTGAGGGTTTTAGCGAGGGATTTTTGTGAGAAGTTAAAGATTTAAAAGAAATCTTAGCCTTGGGTTGTGGGTACCTAAGATGGTAGACTGTAGTGGTTGGCTTAAGAGAACCTCTTGTTTTCAACATTTTTTCGGGATCAGAAACGGACGTGGTATGTTTACCATCCGGGTTTTTTCTGGTGTTCCTTCAACCAGATGTCATCTTACTTAACGTGGAGTCGCCAAGTGAATGATAAAAATAGCCTTTAGAAGGTGTTCACTCTGTTTTCACTATCAAAGGGTAGAAACTTGAAAAAATGTTGTTCTCCCAGGGAAAAGGTTTTGTAACTTTGTCCTCAGCAACGATGCCAGAAAGATGTTGTACCAGATTCTGTACTTAAGGCTAGGAAGTACAGGGTCTAGGCATCCGAAAGTGAGTAAAAGATCAAAAGGGGAAAAACCAACCTTCGGGAAAAGGAAGCTAAAGTTGATTTCTAAGTTGTCTCCATCTCGCTTCAAAATGTTCTTGAATGCTTATATCCAGTTCAATTGCAGCCCATGAACGTTCGAGTTCAACCCAGGTGATGGCGGTTTTCAGTATGGTGTAAAAAAGGTTCAAAGTGATGCTGGTTTGATCTGATAGGTCGGGTTCAATGTTGGGTTGTCTTGCAAAGGACACAGTCATGGAGGAACATAAAATGAAAAGAAAGTTCGAGGTTTAAAATGCTACTTCAATTTTTTTACCATATAAAAGAGAACTTTCGAAATCCGATGTTAAAGGTAGAACACAAACCAAAGGCCTTCTCTCGTCACTGAGTTAAATTTTTAAAGAATCATGAATGAAATGTGAGAAAACATTAAGTAGTGGACAATGCGAGGCTCCTATCAAGGGAGAATCTCGCCCTATAAATAGAAGAAGAAAAAGGCAAGAAGTAATCTAACGGAGCATAAAATATAAAGATCTAAAAAGTTCACAGGTCTTGTACCTGCTGATAGCCAATACAAAGGAAAAAATGCAAGTGATTAGATGACTAAAAAGTTGGTCACCACAGTAGAAGTTGCACTAAATTGTAGCTAAGCATTCATCAGAAATATATATGTGAAATGAAATTTAATGTAAGATAACAGAGAAAACAAAACTCATAACCCAGTCTTCACAGAATCAGGAATCTTTGGATTGGTTTGTATTAATTTTCAAAAGAAAGAAAGTCTCTATTACAATCAGCCAAGAAAGGTCTAGCCTTTTATTCTCACTTCAAAATGCATATTTATACAAACTTCTAAACATTTGAATCTCAATCGTTCCAGAAGTTTTCGGTTACAAAATGAGAATTTTATGTGTTTCACTTCTTTGTCTTTGTCCTCCTTCCTGTGGGCAGAGCACCTTCATTTCTTTACTCTTTGGGTTCTAAAAATAAAAGGACAGACATCTGTCATTATTTTGCACCAGAAACCTGCCCTTTCGCCTGCTCAGTGCAAGTGACGCACCTCTCCACCAACTAGGCTATCAACCTGGAAGGCTCTGCTTGGTCGCTTGATTCAAGAGTGTAACAACTCTTCGCTAGTTGTGGTAAACTTTTTCCCACCTGTCGGTCCTCTGCAATGATGGAGCATAATTGTAAACTTGGTTGTACTAGCCATTTTTCCACTTGGGCCATATCAACCTGGCTAATCTGAGATATTTCCACTTGTTGCTTCTCTATGTTTTCTTTGATGTCCAACAGATGTTTAGCTATATTTATTTTGTCCAGTGTCTCATCACTGCTCTCCTTATCAAGGTCTAGCAAACCTTTACTTATCAAAGAGAATGTTTCCTCACAAAAATTATTTGCTTCGTTAGCTCTCCCCTTGCTTTCTGATATGTTCTGCTCCCAGACCTTCAGCAGGATATTACCTATGGTTTGTTCTGCGATGGATAATTTTGAGTTGTTGACCGTCTCTATCTTCCCTGTAGCTATAACAATGTCTTGGAAGGCGACCCGTGCTGCCTCGGCTTCTCTTTCTCTCGAAGAAATATTTTCTAATATTTGATCTATCATCTGTAAATGGTTTTGAATGGTTCTCACCTTTACCGGCAGGTTTTGTTGAGCCGTAAGTACCTTATGTCGGATTTCGGCGGCCTGCAATATGAACACCTTTATGTCTACAACTTGTTTCTCAGCCACCTCCAATTTCGACTGCAACTCTATAATCTGCTGCCCCTGCTGACTTACCTGTGTTTGGCTGGTTTGCGCTGACTGACGCGCCTGCTCGAGGTCGGACCTGAGCTTCTCGATTTCACGTAGGTCGGTTGTTCGAGCTTCCTCAAGGCTCCTGCTCACCTCGTCCCTGACATTCGCTTCGGAATTAGCCACCTTGGCTTCCAATTTACTGATCAAGAGGTTCTTTCATTTTCACTGGGCCATCAAAGTCCCAACTGAGTACCGATTTGTTGTAGCATAAGCCCCTAGTGTCCCGACTATCTCCTCTGCAAATTCTCCCTCTTTCGCGGCCTTCCTATCTGTCATGATTTTAAATTTTTTAGCCATTACGCTCTCTTTTTGATAAAATCCTTGCCTTACCACGGCCTTTCTTTTCTTGTCAAAGAAAAATTCGTCAGGAGGCAGCGCCTCTACAGAGATAGGTTTTTAGTTCTTCATTGAAAATCCATCCCGCGTCAGGATTTCCCTTTGTGAACTGCAAGGGCATGAAAATAGCAATCAGACTGCCGATTTCCTTGGATGTTTGTTTCGAGGTGACCTCTGTAACTGGCTTGTTTGACGCGATCAAAAATGAGTCGCCCGATCCCTGCGAAGGTATCTCCACTTGGCCTTGGGCTTGCTTGCCAGGCGTGCCCCTTTCGGGGTTTCCTTCCTGCTTCTGGGGGACTTCGGCACCTTGCTCTAAGGTTCCAGCCTCCCTGGTTTTCCTTTGGTCCTTCTCCCCGCTAGGACTCGAGACCTTTGCATCTTTGGCTCTCGTCTGCTTTGTAAGTGGAATCTCTGGGGCTTCACCCTGTAAAATTTGGGGAAGACAACTCTGTCGGTGCTCCTGGAATTTCAAAAATTCGGCCATATCTCCAGGTGGCAAAGCTTGAATCCATCTTAGGACTTTAGCGAAGGACCTCGCGCCTTGGAATATTTCGTCATGTGGGGAATCCTCGTGTTCATAACTCTTTAGGCCGCAACTTGCCAGGTGATTGCTCACAACCTTACTAGGGTCGTGCTTCTTGAACTCAATATATACTAGCTTCATTTCTTCTAAATCCGTAGCCTCGGCTTTGGCGTGGCTAAAATATAACAAGGAATACACACCAATACGAATAGGGAAGGGTGGCCATACCTTTTTTGAGTTCTTTGCTTATTCCGCCGAGCACAGTCTGTCTGGCAATATCACGGTACAATAGCTTATATGGTAGGAATAGTAAGAGGGCGTATGAAGGGACAGAGGTGCCAAAAACCCTGACATACAAAAATTCCACCTCTAGATACCAATCTGCCATGCTGCTTAGGTTGGTCGCGATGCTATTTGATATCCTGGGAGGCGGCTGGCCAAAAATGGCGACATGCAGTGGCACCATCACCCAATTGAAGATCTCGTAGATGAATTCTTTGGCCTTATCCTCCCACAACTTCGAGTGGTAGACATGGATAGGCTCTGTACTAGATGGGGCCTACCTCCATTTCATCAATGGGAAGGGTGTCATGAAGCAGATGGCATCCATGATGTAAGCAGACATGGAGAATGAATCTTCTTTCTTACTTTCCCTCTGTGCTTGATATTCAGTAATTCGACTGGTCAGACAGTCAGACAATAGTTTGGCCCAGTCGAAAGAAAAACCCTCAACGACTGTATGAATGAGTGGCACCCATGGGAGGAAGAAATGGGTAGTGTCTTCCTTCCCATACAACTTGCAGGTCATCATGGCTATGTATTTGAACTGTGGCTCCAAAGAAGAGATTGAATAGATCCCATTGGAGTCGGCCCTGAATTTCACGGGATGTGAGACCCAACCTTGATCAGATCAGACATGCTTTTTGCATACTGCTCATACTCCTTCTTCTTGAAGCCTTCTAGGATTTATCATTGTGAGTAAGGTTCGATGTGGGTGACAGTTTATACATTGCTCGCAAATGTTCTGGTCGAAAGGTACCAATCGTCACCTTCTGTTCGCTGATAATCGTCCTAGTCGAGATGTCCACATGGTCCAGCACCCACCCGATCATATCAAATAGGGAAGAAGCTGGGGCCTCGCCGCTATTTTGTGCATCTCTGCTTGAGCGATGATTTTGTATTTGGTTGATAAATCATCCCTCTCGTTATCGCTAGAATCATCCAAACAATCTATCAACTCAGATTGCAGGATGTTGGAAACGTATGACCATGTCTTGATAGAATTAATACTTCGCAGCGAGGTGTCGGAAACAACATCTGAACCCTGTCCTGAACTCTCAGCAACTGACTTGAGCATTTTTCATGGAGCCATGAGAATGAAACCTGCAACTGGACCACCTGTCGAGCAGATTTGAAAATCACAAACGGTTAACCTAGTAAAATGGCTCTGTGCGTAAACAGGAATGAGAAGTGAAAAAATGAAGGGAAAAAACTCTTTATCTTAGTCATTTAAACCTCTGGTGTCCTTGCGAATAGAACGGTCAAATCGCTTAACGAAAGATTTAGCAGTAAAAGCGAGATCCTTCTGTCACCTTGTCGTATTTGAAAATAAATGCCATAATTGTTTGACGAGTCATAACACGAATCATCGCAAAAAACATTTAAATTTACTTCATAGACGGTGCGTTTTAAAGTTTACACCGATGCATCGATTAATCCATCCTAGCTCCTTTAATTAAGTTTGTTTTAGACTTTAATTCCCCTTTTTCAGCGTTCGCCGTATCGGAATATTTCACTCCTACCCTTTGAGCCTCCAAAACCCGAAATCACGATGATGCGATTTAGTTAAAAAACTGTGATCTGACTTAAGTTCTTAATTAAACCATGCTTAATTAATAAAAATCGCGACTTCGCGACTTGGGGCTACAAAGGTGTAGTTTTTTGGGAGAGCGATCATCGAGTCGCGAAACCCCGACAATGCTTAATTAGGGTTTAAAGTGACTTACCCCTGACACTAGCCTAGGTGAACTTTTGAAACCATTCTGCGACTTCGCATATCGGAGTTTGGAAACCTTGCAACTTGTAACTCATGAAGTGTGATAGCGTGAGGTAATAAAAGTGATAGACTTGCTTAACGGTTAGGCGACAGTGACTTAGGACTATAACGACTATCGCCACTTCGCATGTCGAGGTAAACTTTTGATTACAAGAATTATATTTCAACCACTTGTAAAAGGAGGCTCCAACACTAGACACATGCACAAAGTTTGAGTTCATAACACCCCCTTGCATTTAAACTAATCAACCCTAATTGTTAACTATGATAATCAAATTGCTAAAACCTCTGCTGCTATTATTTCCTGTGTTGGTTTGTGTTCCACATATATTTGGGTTTCACACACGCTTTTCCCTGTTTTTGGCATTACTACATAATATAATTCTTTTAATAAACATAGGAGTTAGTGTTACCTTCCTTGGGAGATCGCATAACAATAGTGACTTTTTGATCTTAAACCAAACATGTTTCCTAAACAACTCTTCCAAGACGCCATCAACTTTTTTTTTTCCCATTCTCCAAAAGCAACTCTTCCACACCTACTCCATGAGTTTTATGACTACTATCATCTCCCAACTGAACACTTTTATCAGATCCAACCAAGAGAATTTCCTCCTTATTTTATCGGTAACAACAACACAAGATTCTTCATTTCTCTTCCAACACTGACATTTAAAATGACCTTCAATATCACAATAATTGAACTTACCCATCTTTCTTCCACCATTCCATGATTGTTTGCCTTGTTGTTGATGTTTTCCGAGGGGCACTTCTAAAGATTCTTTTGATTTCCTTTCTGGCCATCCAACAATGCTACTAGACTATCTCTTCAAACACCTGCTTCAATGCTTAGTACCTAATTTTGCACTAAAGCATTAACAACAATTTCAAAACTTAACTTCTTTATTTAATAAAATAGTCTTTAATACATAATATTGTTCAAGATTTTAATGAGACTAGATTAATATTTAATGAGGTTTTGTATATTTATAATAATAATAATTTAATTTAAGGGAAATATTTGAACTTATAACTTTTTAGGAAAAAATACATGTTATTAACAATTAGGTCCACACAAGGGAAACAAAAAACTGGAGCAACTACAAGCTAGGGTTTGGTAGTCGCGACTATAGCAGAGGACAACATGAGTACCAAGGGGGGTGGTAATGGAACCCCCTCATATAAAAAAGTAGTAGTAGACAGAGGGAAAGGCCCACGAGGCGTAGTTTTCAAGGCACCAATGATAAGCACCTCGGGACCAGAACTGGAAAAGAGTCCGAAAAGAAACCAGAGGAAAAGAGATGACATGGGGGAAGAAGCTAGAGAAACTCAGTATGCTGCGCAAGAAATGGTGAGTCCCAATGGGGAAGAAGGGCGCAACCCATGTAAACCAAAGACAACAATGATACCCAAGGTAATACTGGACGATCTGCAAACACAACTCTACAGGGACTAGATGAAGATGCATGTGTTAATCTGCAAGTTTAGGGTTTGTGGCCCACAGAAAGAACGTTGCACAATTGGATTAAATATCAATGGAAGCCAAGCGGAGAAGTGGATCTACATCTAGGTTCGAAAGGCTTCTTTACAACAGTTTTCATGAACCTGGAAGATAGGGATAAGATCTTTGAGGGGGGGGGGTTACTTCCACGCCTCAACAGGACTATACATGCGCCCATGGAAGGAAAACTTCTCCCTAAAGAAAGAAACTTTCAAAAATGTACTTGTATGGCTGAGACTTTACTCCTTGCTGTTAGATTACTGGCTACCTTCCACCTTTGAAGCAATAGGGAACAAACTGGGAAAATGCGTGAAGACATCAGAAGCAACCCTAAAAGGACGATACACATCCTATGCAAGAATCTGCATAGAGATGGATGTGTCGAGGGCACTCCCAGAAGCCATAAACCTGGAATTCAGGGACGATGAATGGATACAAAACATTGACTATGAGAAGATCCCCTTAAGATGAAAAAGATGTCACGAACATGGACACCTAATCAGAGAATGTTCGATCATTAAAAAACAAGAAGTGGAAAACACCAAACTACAATAGGATGATGATGGGTTTATAAAACCAAACCACAGAAACAAAGCTAACAAGAAACAAAGTAAAACCCTAACAGGGAGCAATTTGAAGGCCAGGAATAAAACATAAGGACGGGACAAGACCAACAAAGGGGAGGAAGGAGGAAAGGAAAAGACAAAAGCTAAAGAAGCCAGGGAACAAGCAACAAATGAGGATACAAATAACCCAAGAAAGGAGATGGGATAGGGAGTTAGCGCAACTCCTATAGATGGAGAAACCATAGATACCCTCACCCCCATGTATGAGGTAGATGGAGACGTGGAAATGACTCAAAGCGAGGTAGGAACAGAAGATCCTGATATCACAGACATTGTGGAAAGGGAAGGGATCGATCTCCCGAACATAATAGAGCAATGGAAAAGGCATGGTGTAAACAATGTACTAGCGGAGCAACTAGACCGCATCCAATACCTGTTCCTCCTAAGGGAGGAAGCCAAATCCAGAGGGCTCAAACGCACACACGGAGAGATAGGACACCTAGGAATCAAAGCAAGCGAACGACAACCACAACTCTCGCCCAAGCAGATGAGAAGGAAAAAATGCAAGAAATCAAACAACGTAGCCCAACAGGAACTAGGAGCTCTGCTGATAAATTCAGATAAGATCAAAAAGCTCTTTCCCAACTCCCCCCACATGTTTAAATGAAGATTATAACATGGAATATAAGAGGCCTAAACATTCCACGAAAATAGAGAATTCTTAGAAATAGAATTAGGAAGGAACAACCAGACCTCTGTTTCATCCAAGAGACAAAATGCACTGTAGACATAATGAAAACAATCAGCAAAAAGCAATGGAGCAAGTACAATATGGTGGCTATCGAGGGACAATAGATGACAGGAGGTATCCTCACTTTGTGGAACTCACAAGTGATGAACTTAATAGAAGTCGAGGCTACCAGGCACACACTTTCGGTTAACATGCAAATCAATGGGAATACGAAGATGATTCTATGCATTAATGTGTATGGACCCTAGATGCTAGAGGAAAAGAGAAGAATGCTTCTAGACGTAGAAGACCTAAAAGCCCGCTCCAACAACCTTCACTAGATCCTGGCAGGGGACTTCAACATCATCACATTACTGGCGGATAAAAAAGGAGGCACTGGGAGATTGGATAGAGACGCGGAAGAATTCTCAACGTTCACAGACACAATGGAGATGGTGGACATTAGAACCAATAATAGACATTAAACGTGGAACAATAAACGGATAAATCAACATCAGGTTGCGACAAGACTAGACAAATTTTTGGTGTCAGAATCCATCATTATGCAGGGGTTAACCTTAGATTGCAACATCCTTCCTTGGGGGCTTTTTGATCACTGGCCAGTCCAACTGGAAGCAGACTTCCCAACCACCCCGAAGAACAGACCTTTCAGATTTGAGAAATTCTGGATTGAACACTCCACCTTCAAGGAGAACATCAACCAGTGGTGGCGGGAGGAACAACTGGAGCAAGGGACACATATGTTCAAACTCTATAAGAAACTAAAGTACATCAAATCTAAGCTCAAGGAGTGGAACAGGGAAATTTTTGGCAACATAAACCAAGAGAAGAAAAATATTGAATACAGAATGAGAAGACTCCAGGAAGTTTGCATAGCGGAGGGCTATACAGAGGATCAAAAAAAGGAAGAGATCCAAATGACCCAGGAATGGGAAGGAAGATGCCAGGAGGAAGAAATTCTATGGCACCAAAAGTCCCGAATCAGATGGCTAAAGGAAGGAAAAAAGAACACCAAGTTTTTTCATAGAACAACCATTGCCATAAGAGCCCACAACAAAATCCTAAAAATTAAGGATCAAGATGGGATCGAGTGAAAATACCACAAGGAGATTGAAAATACCCTGGTAAGCCACTTCCATGGGATAGCCCAGGAACCCAACAAAGACCAAACAGAGGCCATCCAAAGGATAACGCAGCACATCCCACATCTAGTCACCGAGGAACATAATAACAAACTAAACAAACCCATAGCTAAGGAGGAAATTGATCAAGTGATCCAGAAGATGCCCAACGAGAAATCCCTAGGTCCAGATTGTTTCACAGTGGAATTCTTCAAAACCAACTGGGAAGTAGTCAAACACGATGTTTATAGGGTGGTGGAGGACTCTAGACGGCCGACCTCCATTCTAAAAGAGTTGAATGCCATAATGATTACTCTAATCCCCAAAGAAAATGAAACAATGACCCTTGACCACTACAGACCCATAGCTTTATGCAATGTGGTTTACAAGATAATCTCCAAAGTCATAGCCAATAGATTGAAACCCCTCCTACCCACATTGATTTCACAAGAACATGTAGGTTTTGTGGAAGGACGACAAATCATGGACAACATCATCCATGCCCATGAGCTAATCCACACCTTGAAAATCCAAAAGAGAGGGGGGATGATAATACAACTTGACCTAGCAAAATCCTATGACAAAATTAGCTAGCACTACATGGTTAAGACTCTAGAAGCTTTTGGTTTCACCCAACACTAGATCAACTAAATTATAATCCTAGTCTCAACAAAAAGTTACTCACTCCTGATAAATGGAGCCCCAGCCAAACCCTTCTGGCCCACTAGAGGCATCAGACAAGGAGACCCGCTATCCCCCTTCTTGTTTATCCTGATGATGAAAGGTCTCAGTCGAAGCATAAAAAATGCAACAACAACAGGAGAAATAACAGGCCTCAAACCTTTCGAAAACTACCCTACTTCCACACACCAATATTTCTTGGATGACACCTTACTCCATGGCATACCCATGGTTAAGGAAGCAAAAAAATTCAGAAGGATCTTAGAAGAGTTTGGGGAAGCCTCGGAAGCCGAGATCAACCATTCCAAATCGATGATCTACTTTTTCAACAC
The DNA here is from genome assembly GCA_000966675.3 of Picea glauca. Classification (NCBI taxonomy): domain Eukaryota; kingdom Viridiplantae; phylum Streptophyta; class Pinopsida; order Pinales; family Pinaceae; genus Picea; species Picea glauca. The sequence continues at coordinate 321,838 of JZKD02S1849741.1, read as the reverse complement.
CAACCCTGCAATCCAAAGGAACCTGACAAATATTTTGGGCTTTGAGCGCAAAACTCTCCCAACTAAATACTTGGGCATCCCACTGAAAGACAGAGCCTACAAAATGACAACTTGGGAAGGAGTGCTCAACAAGCTACAGGGGAGAGTGAAAAACTGGACATATAGATCCCTTAACCTTGCGGGGAGACTTGCACCGACCAAGACAGTTCTGCAAACAATTCCAATCTATATGATGTCCGTATTTCCCGCCCCCAAAGGAATACTGCAAAATATAAGGACCATCCAAAGGGACTTCCTATGGCGAAGAGCGGAAACAAAGAAAAAATGGGCCTTGGTGACTTGGGAAAAAGTTTGCAAGCCAAAATGCAAAGGAGGACTGGGGCTACAAGACCCACAAGTAACCAATGAAGCCTATGGGGAGAAACTTTGGTGGCGATGGGTTAAAGAAATTTTTACCTTGTGGGAAACCCTCTGGAAGGCCAAGTATGTCTTGGACATAAACAACCAAGACTGAATTCATTTTGTGGGCACTAGGGAGGGATCGACCATTTGGAACCTAGCTTGGTGCAACAAAACCTGGGTCCAGACACACAACTTCTGGGAAGTAAGTAATGGTAAAACAATCAAAAATTCTGGGAGGATGCCTGGCAACAGAAACCCAAAATAGGAAATCTGGACAAGGAGGAACTCCAACAAAACATGATCGCGCAAGGCAAAACTAAAGTCCACCACTATTGGAAGAAGGAAATAGATCGAAAAAGATGGAGAATCTGGGACAATCTCAATTCCCAAACTAGAGATCGGACCACAACAATTGCAAAAGAGGTGGAGGAGGAACTGGGGAAAAGGAAAATTGCAGTCTCGAAAGAAGAAGATCAATTAAGATGGGGCCGAAAAAATGGCGAGGAATTCAACTTGAAGGAAGCCTGACATTACATCGTGGACCAAGCCCAAGAAGACCCAGCACAACTATGGGATAAGCTCTGGAGCAGCCCCCAGTGGCCAAAAATAAAAAATTTCAAATGGTTAGTACTTCACAACCGAATTCTAACCTGAGAAAACCTAAGGAAAATGGGCTTCATAGGCCCATCACGGTGCCACCTCTGTCAAGCTAAGGAAGAAACAACGAATCATCTCCTCGATTCTTGTACCTACACAACAGAGATCTGGGACTGGGCAACATGTATTTTTCGATAGTCCAATAGGACCCGAGGTAGCATCTGCGCAACCATCAACAACTGGAATGAGAGTAACATAGAAAAATAAGAGGTGAATCTATGTTAGATTCTCATTCTGAGGATGATCATATGGACAATTTGGAAATAAAGGAACCGACACATCTTCAAGAATGAAAGCCTTCCGGAGGGAAAAATCAAAGAAAAAATAATCTCCATGACAAGAGAAACGGTGCAGAGCCACAGCTGCCAAGATGGGAAAGCGCAACTCACAGGTTGGGACTCTAGAGTCTTAGAAGCTTTTCACCTCAAAGACGAGCACAACCACACAGAAATAGGATGACCACTGCAACTCCAAATAGGCGAGCCCAACAGGAATCCCCCTCCAGCAGGGTCCCTCAAGTTGAATTTCGATGGGGCGGCAAAAAGAAACCCACGCATGATAGGAATGGGCGGGGTAATCAGGGATAGTGGCGACAACATAATCCGGCTGTACGCTGGGAGTACGGGAAAGTAAACTAACAACGCAGTAGAATTCGGAGCCTTGGAAATCCGCCTCGAGATTCTAAGCCGTGAAAGGATGACGAACACTATCGTGGAAGGTGACTCCACTCTGGTAATCAACACGATGAAAAAACTCCAAAATGGCACTTGGCACACTCCTTGCAAAAAATCCAGGAACATCTGCAAAAGATGAACACAGTGGAGTTGCGCTGGGTATGCAGGTTAGCGAATGGCCTAGCGGACAGAATCGCTAATGAGAGGTCAACAAGGAAGGATCAGAGTTAGACACCACCTGGAGCAACATCCCAAATGGTCAATTCAAAATAGACTGCATACAACTAACGACAAAAGACTGTGACAACAACTTAAGTACTAAAGGTCACATCGAGAGAAGCGGTGCAAGGCCAACAGGAGGGCACGATGAATCCATGCAGAATCTTCTTGGCCAACACCCAATTACAAGTGACAATGCGGGATCAGACCACACAACAAATGGGGGTATGACATCAAGGTCACATCAGTAGGAAAAATCATAGGGTTAGTGCAGGGGAAAGTACAAATGGGACTCAGTAGGCGGTGAGTGACGTAGGACAAAAAATGTTACCATGAACCAGTAGGGTCACACCTCTCCCAAGAATAGGTACGGGGAAGCGCAAAGTTGGTTACACAACGAGTAGGGGCAATGGCCGATGCAGGGATAACAGACGGATTTTCATGGTCACACATACCGAGAAAGAGATAAAGGACGGGAAAGACCACCTCTACAGGTAGAACATGATTGCAAGGACGAGTCCGCAGCAGGAGAATTTCCATAAGAGACAAAGCACTAGGAATAGATCCGGCTGGGAAAAGCACAACAGCAGAAGCCACCAAAAAAATAAGGGCCTGAAAAGAAGGAACCCCTGGGTCGATAGGAACATAAGGAGAATTCAGGGAAAGAACCGCCACAAGCCAGCCAGGATGGTGCATATGAAGACAATGCACATCAAAAGAAACACCCAGATGGAAGAAAATCTGACAATCCATAGGAAGATTTCAAGGATGGAGCAAGTGGCCCGAGATGCCAAGGGCACCTTCCAGGCACTAGTCAAACCAAAAGGAAAAGAAACCATCACCAGGTGGGAGAGGGAAATCACTGCCAAACGCAAGGGCAAAGCTTGAAAGGAACTGAGCCAGGAAGCAGACTAGATAACGGACCCAAGGACCACGCAGTCCAGGGAAACCCTCTACCATAAGACGATAGAGATGGCATGGCAGACAAAGATGTTAATAGGCAAAGTGAGTACAGAAATAAAAGCTGCCAGCCGGAAGGGTAACAAGGACAAAAACAACTGCTAAAAGAAATCCTGAGTCACCTCAGCAACCTGGACACTAGTACAAAACGAATTGCAGAGGACAAGAAGAACCAGAAGGAGAAGCTGGGGCGAATGGCTGCCCAATTCCACTTATACTTGCGCTAAGTCCATCATATGGACATCACACCCGCTGATGGGAATGGAGCACCAGCCCGGATCAGGAAGATCCACACGGTGGCACAAAAGGAGGAGAGAAAGGACAAGGCGGAAGATGGAAAAAAGAATCTCATAATCCTTGACTAGCGTAGAGTTAACCAATGATTATGGAATGTTATTGGGTCAGTCTTAATTGTTGTTTTTGTGTTTTTTATGTTTCTGTTATGATTAGCTATTCAAAAATTGGATATGATGGGAATGGACCGGTTTCCCAATGTGGCGGTCCAACCATACCCCTCTGCTATCTCAAAGAATGCAACTCTGGAACCCCTGGGTTGGTTTCCTTTTTGGCAGCCCAGGGAGTTCCTCTTTTTGTATATTAGTCTTTTTAGTAATACAGCTACTCACACTCACTTACAAAAAAAAAAAACAATTAAGTCCACACAAGCTATATACTCATTCCCAGCATCAACTATTTAAAAATACAGATTTAAAAAAAAGAAAATGTCTTCACTCATTCTATTGCCTTCCACAAACTTCAACTGATCCAAGTGCTCATGGAGATGTATAACCTTTTAATTTTTTTTCCTCATGTAGTAACAGTGTGAAAGTGCATGTCCAATGATAACCATCCCCTTGTCATTTGGCTCTGATACAATATTAAAGAATCAAAGTGTAAAAGGAGGAAAAAATACAGAAGGAAGTTAAAAAAAACCAAGGAGAACCACTGTGTTTACTATACATAAAAATGGAATCAAACTTTTTTTTATTAGCAAACAATGAATATAGTATACAACTTGAGTTATGGGAACAGTTATCTAGAACATGGGAATGATATGCTGACACCTTGTTGGGCAAGTGTAAAAAGTCTAAGTTCATAATAGGTGATAAGGGCTTGTGCAACATAGTTGACGTTAGCCCTTACCCAAGGAATAGCTTGTAATTCCACCTACTGCAAGCCAAATTTGCAGTAGTACGAGAGCTATAAGTTTTGGGTCTGATTATCAAGGTGCACATTCTTTATCTATTCCCCACTAAAAGTTGACATGTCATAAGCATATTTTAAATGCACCGAATTTTCCACATCGGGGAAATATTGAGCACATCTAGCAAAGAAAGGCTATGGTCTCTCCTTTTTAAGGAGAAACAAAGCCATTCTTTAGAAAAATGAGATTCAATACTATGATAGCAGACAATTAGTGTTAAATAGCTTTATTCACCAAGCTGTTATGTGATAAGAGCTTGGATGATGTAAGTTTACAAAAAGTTACATATATTTATCCAAATAGATGTTATATTTACTTAAAAAACCTTGCATTTTTGGATTATGTTTTTCCATTATAGAACACATGGGCATGAGTTTATGGATCATATTTTTGTACATTATATAACAACACAAACATGAAAGACTTTAAAAGAATAATAAATCATTCGTGGAAGCCACTGATACGGTAATTTTCAAAACTAAAAAACCAAAACCTTCTTTATTGGATTATTGTTACAAAGTTTTTGTGCATTATATGCTTATATGAAAACTATTTGATTTGTTCTATAACAGTGATCCAGAAAATAAATTTTGGAATTCTCATGGAATTTCATATGGCCCCAACGGCAATTGAACTTGTACTCTGAAACACAAAACTTGTTCTATAGCCTTGATGATGAGCCACCCTTATATATTAATATTGCACGCACTCGATTGCATATACAGCCAGACATAGAAAAGGAAAAGGTGAGTGCCCTGTTATTCTAATCTATTCAGAGCCCAATAGAGATAACAGTAAGATTTCCTATATTTACATTTTGTGATCAAGAGCAGAGCGAAACAAAAGACTTGGTTGGATATTATTCCATCATCCATTCATGTCCATGGATGTTTACCTAATTATTAACAGACTAACCGAGTGCATGAGATCTGAAAGAGAGAGATTTGTTGTCTTTGCTCTGTTCTGCTCTCTGCTTGTTATATAATTCTTTGCTTGCTTTCAGAAAGGCCAGTGCTCGGCTTGATTTTCCATTTGTTCATGGAAGGAGTTTCTCCGTGCAGATTTGAGAATGGTCTTATCTACTACAATGAAATAGGTCGAACCACTGACTGCAAATCGAGGTACACACAACACAACATCAACACTAAGTTCATGACCTAATTATAATGAAAGGGGTCAGCTGAATTAACCAGATCACTGAGAGTGATGATGAGAATGGTTTTTAATAAAAGATGTGTCACTGTGCCTCCAAGAAAAACACTGTCAACAAACAATTCAGTAATTGTAGAATTCTTGATCAGAGCATGCATGAATGCAAGCATTTTAGTCTAGCAGTTTAACATAATAATACTAGATCACTATATTATGCAAATTTGTCATGTCAAAAAATTGATAGAAACTCAGGAGAATGAAGCAACTGCAACATAACATTTGGAATGACAAAATGCAATATCTCATTTATTTAATTGATTAACACTGACTTAGTTGTAGAGATGATGAGCGCCTATGCAGCATGGTTGAGGTTAGCCCTTGCCCAAGGAATCGCCCTTATTCCCAGCAACTGTAAATTATTAACACCAACCCAACCCAGCAGTTAATAAGAGGCCCAATTGCATGGATATGAATATTAGTCGAGTCACTGACTTGAATCTGTACTAATTGATTGCTTCATTAACTAAATTCACTCACTGTGGGGATGGCGGAAGCTACGCATGCAATTGCAGTTGCCTTGGCCCCTACTTTCACAGCTTCTGTATACATATACATACATCCACGAGTTTCGTCATGTCCGCAAATTATAAATTAACCCAAAGTATTTTATTTAGGAAATACGTGAGTGAAACCCTTGAAATTAAATGAAATGGATTTAGCCACATGATCTAGCCATAGTCAGTGCTAAAAAGATCGAAAGATTAATGCAAATGAACGAATGATTACTTACCTTTGGAGCACTACTTTGCTCTGAGAATTTTCATGTCAACTTGTCGTTGATTTGAACTCGTCATCTCCTCATTCATTGTGCTATTAAACCCTTTGACTCAGTGCTTGAGAATAGATAAATATAGTTTATGAAAATTGAGGAAGAAGAAGATGAAATCTGGATACGGGAAACTCAAATACGCTGATAGTATATATAGGAAGTAAGTAAGCGTGGGTGCATTAATGAATGGCCGACTGCTGCTATTAGGTGCGCTGGGATGTAATAGAGTGAATGAGAAAACAATGGTTTGGTAGGATGACGAATTTGTGGTTTTCAGATAAAACCATGTGTCCAGTGCTCGGATCACGAAATCAATCGTAGCCGTTGATTTGGAAGGAAACTACGTGTCGATGATTCGTGGAGATCCGAGATCGCGCATGGAAGGAGGAAATGAGGACAGATAACAGTAGTTGATAGAGTGGCATTGCCAAGGGATTGGAGATCAACGATCATCCTCAATTGCGGGGCCAGAACAAGCTCGTATCTTAATTTTTCTTGAGCAGGCCACAATCAAAACCACGATATCGCCAAAGGAATACATGGAGCTCTATAGTGAATTGCGGGGCGAAAAGCGGGTTGCCCACAAACCGCCTTTGGCCGTGCCTACAATCGCGTGGTCACGTGAGATCATCGCCCAAGGTCATATCGAAAGAAGGAGCCAACGCTCGCTAGACCGAGATCACGAAGCACTCGGAAGTTAGGCCTGTGGTCACAACCATGGTCACATCAGCGAAGGTTAAGGGAGGAGATAGCACATCGCTAGGCTCCACTTCAGATATCAGGAGTTGGGAGAATCGAGATGTCTCATACCAAGATTCCTGAAGTCGCAAGTCACGAAATCCCTGTTGGTTAGGCGTATGGTCACTACCGATGGTCACATGAAGGAAGGGGCTTAGAAGCCAAAGAAGCAAAAAATGATTGGCTGTAACTGACAAAAAAGACGAAAAGTTGCGACTGCCAGAGAAGCCAAGAAATCTTTGGATAACAAACACTGATAATGAACAGATTCAGAATAACCACCAGAGAAGACGAAGAGTTGTGATGATGATTTGACAGAGAACTTGGTGTGAAAAAGACATGCAGAACAAGGAAGAGAGTGTGTTTTTTCCATAGTGATGCATGTGGATAGTAAGAGAACGCAGAGGCAACACATAGCATAAAGAGAAGTTGAACAAGTGGATGTGTTGAGCGCGTAAAGAAAAAGAGCAGAACATAGAAGCATAACGGTGCAGAAGCGAAACAAAGCATAGAAGTTGAAGAAGGCAAAGGAGACATGGAGCTATAACAGACCATATCAGAGACAGAGCAAGTAAAGTTTTGTAAGATTCAATTAGGGTGGTAGGGTGGTGCTAGGGAGGATTGCAATCTTCTAAATTCTAGTTGGTGCTAGAAGATATTCTGGGAGTTGGTGCTTCCATCTAGCAGGTGCTAGAGAAACCCAGGAGTTGGTGCTTCCATCTAGTTGGTGCTAGAGAAATCTGAGAGTTTGTATTCTCTGCAAGTTGTAGCTTGCTATCAGAGGTTGTAGCCTCATATTTGAGTTGGAGCTCAAAGATTGTGATGTACATGAAAGTTGGAGTTTGATTGACATCCTAAGAAGAAGAGGTTTTCACCCTTTATGGGTAGCAAGAAAATCAGTGTCTGTGTATTCTCTGTGATTGATCATTGTATATCTATGCATGTTAAGTTATTAGCAATACATTAAATAATAATCTAGAAAGAATCAGAGAAGAATAGGAAAAGTTTCAAACTTATATACATAACTGATTCAGTCCCCCCTCTCAGTTATATTTCCAACAATCAATACGATAGTTGTAGAATCCTTAATCAAAGTATGTAATTTTGTGCAATGCAAGCGTTTCTAAGTCAAACATTGGATTTTGGAGAGATTTAAGCATATGCAGCATAGCATTTGGTATGGCAGCAATATTTGATTAATATGTTTGATTGATTATTTACTCACTTAGTTGTAGAGATCGTACTAGTAAATCAGCCTATAGAAGAGAAAATAAAAGGAGGAAGAATTAGAGAATAGAGAGATCGTACATATTAAGAAAAAAATATGTTCTACTAAGAAAAAGTAATCAAATCTTTTATTAACAGAATATGTACATATTAATAACTGTTGTTTAACATGCAATTATTGCCACATGAAAATGACATGCTGGCACCATGCTAGACACATGGACAAAGTCTTAATTCATCAGAATCCCCCTCATAAAAGTACATTTAAACTAATCAACCCTAATTGCTACCTATGATACTCAAATTGCTAAAACCTCTGCTGTTATTTCCTGCGTTGGCTCATTCTATTACCTTCCACATACTCAAATTGCTAAAACCTACGCATGATACTCAAATTGCTAAAACCTAAGAAAATGTGTTCACTCATTCTATTACCTTCCACACACTCCAACTGATCCAATTGCTCATGAAGATGCATAACCTTATAATTTGTTTTTTTTTATATGCAGTCACCATTAATATC
>JZKD02S1849741.1:292546-310282 GCA_000966675.3 Picea glauca | reverse complement strand
GACTAGGGTTTATTACCTTTTGGGGTTGACCTGGAAGCTCCTAGGGTTTATGGAGGTAGATGATGTGAACCCTGATGGTGGCCTGGCTGAGGATCAATGGTGGAGCCAGGGGTGCCTGTTCAGATCTGACGAGGCTTACAGAGAAGAGTTAAGACGGTACCGTGATACTTTAATACCATATGACATGAGAGCTGGTAAGGTCGAGTCTGAGCTGGAGGTTCGTTCTTTACCTGGGACAGGTGGCGATTGTGTGAGTGGAGCTACGGAAAAGAAAGCGATTGAAATCATTAATGGCCCTTTCGCTCGGAAAGTGGAAAGGGGAGGGGAAGCATGCACATTAACGACCCATCTACCGCCACTAAACTCGTCAGAGGTTTTGGAGGGAGAGCTTGGTTGTAAGGTAGTTGAGGAGAATGTTACGACAACTATTGTTACAGAGCAGGGGGTGGTGCATGAGGCTTTAGCCTTTGACACTGGGAGGAGAATTCCTGACATGATTGGTTTAAACAATTATGGGAAGGTAGGGGCAGAGATAAGGAGAGGAAGAAACTATCAGGATGTTGTGGGAGGCAACAGTAGAGAGGTGTTGGCGACGACAAAGACTCTGAAGATTTAAGCAAAGGGTTGAATAGAAGTAAGGGGGAGGCTGGTGCGTGGACGAGCCCAAAAGCGTGGAGGGTGAAAAAATTTAAACCCACAGTAACCCTCAGTTGGGATATAGGAATGCAGGAAGCGAAAGCCTATACTACATGGGGGTTGGTTGGCAGATTTGGTTATTGGGCGTTGGCAGCACGAGATATACATAGATGGGTAGCTGATAATTAGGGTCTAGTTATGGGATATCTGTCAGAGTTGTTTATACTAACCAGAGGTTGGTACTATTTACTGTTTAAAAAGCTAGAGGATGCAGAGGTGGTATTGAATTCGGTTTGGTTGGTGGATCAGGGAAGTTTAATGTTAAAGTGGTGGCATTGTGCCTTCAATACAGAGAAGGAACACATCCACTACAGACACCTGTGGGTTTTGTTGCCTGGGTTCCCTCTTATTATATGGATCTTGGAGGCTTTTAAGGAGATTGGGAATGCCATCGGTAAATTCCTTTATGTTGATTCAAAGTTATTGGTAGGGTCATATAAGAGGATGGGAAAACTGTTGGTGGAAGTTGATCTAAATGGTGGTCTACTAGCCGAGATGGATATTGTTTGGTGTGGGAACATGATATAACAACAACTAGATTATCTGGGGGTTCCATTCAGGTGCATAGTATGCAAGGATACAGGGCACCTATGGTATCAATGCATTGGGATCAGAGTGAAAGAGATGCCAAATTGGGATGGTGAGGATGGCATAAATGAATTGTCCCTGCAGCCACGAACTCGGCTACTAAAGATTGGAAGTATTCCTTGCTATCTACGAGTTTGGATAGTGACACTGGGATTAGTAAGTCAAACCTACCGTGTTCTAATCTTATTTCCTCACTGTCTGTTAGTGATTTTACTTGGAGGAAGGTTTTAGGGAAGGAGGATTCCTTTTTAGAGAATGATTCTAAGGAGAGGCTAGGGGCTGTATGGAAACCTGACTGTGAAGATACTTCGAAGAGGATAAGGGAACTGTGTGGGGAGGAAGATTGGTTAGAGTCCTTAGAAGAACCTTTCGAGAATGTGAGGGTGATGGAAGTGAAGGCTGTAGGAAGTACTGTGGGAGGGGGTATCTCTGCTCTTTCGGGGATGACTGTGCCTCAGACTTGTGCTTTGGTGGAGTGGGGGGAAACTACAAGGATTGGAAGTTTTGATTACTATGCAGGTGAGGGATGTCCTACTGAAAAGAGGGATGATGTAACATCTGCGGTTGTGGAAGATAGGGCTCTGTTAGGGGATGGGCATCCAGATGGGTTCTTTTGGGGGAAGAGTAACTCTTTTATTTCCTCACCATCTTTAAACTTTGAACCCGGGACTACGAGGATTGAAGGGAGTCCGACTTGCGTTTTGTCTCTTCTGGAAAACCCTATAGAAAAGCCTCTTGTGGGATTGGAGGGGAGGGATGAGCCTTCTCGGGTAAATACACAGGATGGTTTTCTTAATGGAGTGGGTGTAGGTTCTGTAGACTCACAAAGTGCTAACTGTATAAAGGTCCAGAATTTACTCTCTGAGATAGATGAATCGTTAATTAATTTTATACCTTCATGTAGAGATATCCTTACCCAATCACCTTTGTCGATTTATGTTGGGGGGGAACCTGTACTAAGGACTTTATAAAATCTAGGGAAGGGTGAGAATGGAAGGTGTGAGTCTGATCACACTTCGATGGGAGAATCTGCATTGTTGAAGGGAGCGATTCATGGAGGCCTGGAGAAAGATATTTCCCCGCTTAAAAATAGAAGTGTGAGGAAGTTAGGGAAAGAGAAGGAGAATTGTGCTACTTCAAGTGTAATGATGATTGATGGACCTAGGGCGCTTAGAGCTCAGAAATCCCTGGAAAGGGTTAGAAAATGATTGTTGCAACTCTGAATGTTAGGGGAGTGGGGGGCACTTCAAAGTTTCTATCCCTCAAAAGGTTCCTAGAATTAGCAAAACTTGATGTTTTGTTAATCCAAGAAACTATGGTATGTGAAGCAAAAGCGGGAGAAGTTTTTGTGAAGTTACTTCCTACTTGGTATTTTTGTGGAGTGGATTCTTCAGAACTTTTAGGTGGACTTTTAACTATCTGGAATCCAGGAAAAGCTGATTTTTATGCTTTCTTGACCCCTGCAGATATTTTGTTGGATGGAGTAGTTAAAGATCTAAAAAAAAGACTGAAAGTGATAAATTTCTATGGCTCTTATTCTGACAGAGAGGTTTTTTGGGATATTATTAAAAGGGATGGGCTTCTCAAGGAACAAAATTTGATAATGGGGGTTGCTATCACATATAGTTTTCAAGGGCAATAGGTCGTCCAATTTCGTGGTCTGCACAATAAGCGTCCGAGCGTAGCATGCAGAGCAACTTATTTTAGGCTTAAAATACAAACAAGTGGGCTCGATTTTGTGACAGTGGAGATCCCCTGTGAGGATCAGATTAGAACCCCCCAGGTATTCAGAGTACCCGAAGTCCCAAAGCGCGAGAGTCTCCAAGTTCCAAAGGCCCGAAGTCCCGAAGGGCCTAAGTAATTCTTAGTCGTTCAATTCAAGTGGGCCATGTGTCGTCAGATTATCATCTCCAGAGGTTTTACTTGGAGGGAAATGGAGTTTGAGAATTGAAATTCTCGAAGGCCGATCCGCGAAGCAAATCTCGGTCATTGTTTTGAAGGGGAAGATCCAATCCGTCAATCTAAAAAGCGCCAGAGTTGAGCCATTGATTAGAGGGCCTAATCTTACATCGCAAGATCAATGGTCATGCCAAATTGCGGGGTCAGAAGGTGCGCACATTTTAAAATCTCAAGGGTGGGCTGCAATCAGAACCATGGTTTTTGGAAAGGGACGCGTGACGGTTCATGGTGAATTGCAGAGACAAAAGAGGTTTGCTTTAAACCACCGTTGGCTGCGCTCGCAATCACGCATTGCATAGGGTCATGGCCCTAGGTCACATTGAAGAAGGAGTGATGGAGAGGAGCTGTGCCAGAGGCCAAAAGCACCCGTATTGGTCACAGAGGAAGATCTGCATGGCCTCGAGGCGCCAAGATTAAATCGAAGAATTTGTGGGCACCACCTGGAACATTCATGGGTGTTAGGCCTCATCCCGATCTTGTTGAAGGTATTTAATGGAAATGGTAGTGGTGGTTGAAACTTCAACTCACTCCATAAATGGAAAGAATGGAGGGTCTAGTTGTAGAGACAGAGTTGTCAACCAGAGGCCCCTCGACGGATGATTTTTCTTGAAGGCCCATGCTAAGTTAAGTTTGTGTTTGACAAAAGAATGCATGTGCAGTCTGACAGAAGAAGATGCAAATGGAAAGCCTTGAATGTAGTGGCCAGAGAGTGCCCCTGGTGGTTGTGGACAGTTCTGAGTATAAGTAGGCAGTTTTGATATTTGTTTATGGTTGATGGTTGAGCTAGGCTCCCGCATTGTAAAGTTTTGATGAAGCTTGGTTCTTTTGGTTATGTATCTGTATTTGAGACTTATTGTTTAATGAAAGTCATCTTCCTTTCCATTTCTCTGTAACAGTTGTGTTAGAACACTCGGGCATGGATGATCCAGTCGAGGGTAGTTATGTCGCAGTGGCATCATGACCAGTTTTAATCAGTTTCTTGTGTTTTCTTTTCCCTCTTACATTGGATGGCTCGGGCATGGAAGATCCAGTCGAGCTATTGCAGTTGTAGGGTGATGAAGGTTTGATCATCCTGCTATTGTAACTATGTTTCTTGCACTCTATTTCAGTGTCTAAAGCTATGTAACACACCCACTACCTAAATCAAATTTTTTCGGTCCTCTGTCGGACTCAAGCTCCTAAATAACCATGGAGATCCATCGTAAACTGGCTCTTTCTCTCTCCTTCTCCGTTCCCATGTGATCGTGGGTCATGTTCACGGTTCAATTTGAATGCAGCGTCTTTTGTATTTCACGCTTCGGCACTACGGTAATGCCTAAATGTTCAACTCTGCAACCGTCGAACCCTAACAGGGCTAGCGACCGGCCAATGGGGTTGAATCCCTACCGGTTCAGCAATTGGCCAATAGGAACGAATCTCAACAGAAGTAGAGAACCGCCAATGAGAACAAACCCCGTCGCACGTTTGGGTGTAATACAGGTGGCGAGAGGGAAACGCGACACGGTGGTCATCATGACAGGGAGGGGTCCCACTTCACATGCCACACAATTCCGGACCCCCCCCCTCTCTAAAGGTAGAATGGCAAGGGGGGTCCGGAATCCACTGGGAAGCCATTGATCACGGTGAGTGAATCTCGACCGTTCGAGAGGTGCGTGTCCAATTCCGGACCCCCCCCTACCGCTAAAGGCAGAACAGTAAGGGGGCTCCGGAATGGAACCTCAGTCGTAGATCTGGACGGGTGGACTCTGGCCATCCAGATCTGCTCGCCGCTTAACTTAAAGCATATTCATGTCCTGGCTTAAGTTGACGTCTCATTGCTACATTTAACGGTCATTACAGGTCTTGAGATCCTCCGAAAGAATCTCTTCCATCCATCGGGGTTTTGACACTCGTGATGTCCCAACAATTGGGTTCACCGATCCCCGAATCTCAATACGCTCCTCTGCTACCTTAGCCTCCCGTGCTGAGTCTTTAATCCATGTGACCTCTATCTCACAAGACCGCAGCCTAGTCCCCCATCAGGGTTTCGTGGTTTTCAATGCCAAAGTGCAAACATCCCCAGGACTTGCGATTCCTTGAATCCCGACGTGCCCTTTTTGCGCTAGCTCTCCTAGCTAGGCTCCTAGTTCACAATACCACGATCCCCGTGACCGCAGTCTTATCCCTCGTCGGGGCTACGGGGACTTCAATACCACAATACATACATCCATGGGATTCCCAACTCCTCGAATCCCGATTCTCCGTTGCACTGACAGTTGGCCTCCACTGTGGTCTTTCCCTCAGCCCTGATGTGCTGACAGTTGTCCCCCACTGATCGGGGTTTCGCGTTTCACAATTCCAAAGTGCACAGATAACTTGTCACTGAGATCTCCGATATCCCGATGAACCAAACTTTGATGGCAACCTCCTCGTCGGGACTTTCCCCGATGGCCTAGATCTCTGCCACGCGTCCCCACAAACGAGCAGCTCTGATCTCGTCGAGATTTTGAGACTTGTGATGTCCCAATTCCTTCGACCTCAGGAACTCTGATTTCCCGACGCCGAACATCCCGACTCCCTGTGGATTTATGACACGCGTCCCAAACGGATGGACGGTCTAGATGATCTCTCGGGGTTCGCGACTTATAGCATCCCGATTCCCTCGACCTCAGGATCTCCGATATCCCGATGGCCAACATCCTGACTCTCTCCGGATCTCTGACACTTGTCTGATCCGATGGTTGTCGGGGAATTGGACCAAGATCTAACGGTCTAGATCTGTTCTTCCTGCGCACACTCCAGAGACTAAACTTCGAGCATCTTGACCCGATCCAACGACCGACGGGATCTCTGATGAGATCCAACAGCTCAGATTGTCTCACCTTGTGCATTCCTCCTCTACTTTGTGGATGTGGAAAGATCCATGGTCCAAATGTTCTCCGGGGTCTTGGGATCTACGATCCTGATTTCCTCGTTGTTCACGAAGGTAGAGGAAAGAGGGCAAGGGGTGTAACGCTCTCACTACTTCCGTCAATATGATGGTCATGAATGACCATGGGTCTTCTGACAAGGTCTCATCCGTCGAATCGTTACTTACCCCTACACTGCTACTTTGGAATTCTATGAGGGTCATTCCTCCTCGTACAGGGTTAATAAGACTTGTGCGTTCAAGCCCCTTTTCTGGGTTCTTGGTGAACCTTTCTAAGGAGGGAAGGTCTCTGTGACGAGATCTACTCCGGGCATCCCTGGAGATGGGTAAGGGGAAGCAACTTCCCGAGAACGGGCTGGGAGCCTAACTTAGCTCAATCTAGGCATAAATAAAATTGCTTTATCCACGTACGTCATGCGTGGTTTCCTCTGTTATGAGCATATATCTATTCATTCTTATCAAACACTACATAGACATTCTTACACAGAAATCGTTCATAATTTCACAGTTCTATGAGCATATACATATATATATCATTCTATAAATTTCAAGATACAAATATGTAAAACACTTATCTGAAAATAACACCAGAAATGGGTGCAACTGCTGAGAGGGGTGCTCGTTTCCACCCAACCGTAGGCTCAACGATTCCCAACGGATTTACCACTAGCCACCCTCGAGCTGAGACCACGATGCTCTGAGACTGCGTCTCTCTATCTGCCAATGACCAGGAGCGAAGGTTGCAATCCTTATTCTCTGCTATCACTCACTCTGCATAATAATGCCTGAGTTCCCCTCGCGTCTGCCCTTCTAATCATTTTTTCCATACGCCTTATCCTCTTGCGAGGTTGCGTGTGGCACGATTACCCTCATGCCGATCAGGCCTGACGGCTCTACAGATGGGCGGTTCACCATCCCATCCCTCATCAAGCCATCCGCCTACCAGCCTGCGAGGCATTGAATTTCAGGGCCAGCGAGCCGCTTTTGGTTCTCCGGGCCAGTGGAGTCCAAATACGGTATTTAATTCTCGGTGGAAGTTAACGCCACCTTTTCAGGTGCCTTCCATTGCCATCGTGGTCTCTTTTCTGCACATCCCCTCATCAACAGTCCTGCAATAAATTCAGAATGTTATTCACATTCATTAACCTCTTCCTCAAGGTCCATTTACATCACATATTCACATTTATGTGTTTTCCATAGTTCTTGGCCAATCCAGTTATATTTACAAGTTGGGGGAAACAGGGTGTTACACGCTAGATCTAAAGATTTCTCTTGATTATTGAGTTTTTCCTCTCCGAGCTGCTGGAAGGCCTGATGCCCATAGTAGTCTCATTCATATTTCTCACTAAGTCTTCCCTCTGCTCACATTTAAGCTCAACTTATTGACTGAAGTTGATCAAGACCTCACCTACTCATGCATGTTGGTCCCAGTTTCCTAAGTTAAAATGATATCATCTTGAGTCTGCGCCCATTTGACCTCTTTAAATCCAACCTGTGACATAAAAATCTGATGGGTACTAGGCTTACCCTCTCTGTAATCAAAGGGTGACTTCTAATGCTAACATTTTTGGCGCCATTGTCGGGGAATGCATTGAAAAATTTTCCCTAGGATAGAACGACAACGAGCTTCTGATTCTGAAGGTGCATCAGACATCAGAACCATTGAAGATTGCAACTTGCACCTGTCGACTCAACAATCGAAGACTCCACTGGGAAGGATCCTGTTGACAGAAAGATGACCATATCGAAGGGGAAGACCAGGGATTAGTTTATGAGCTTTATTCATGAAATCTTGTTCTTGTTTATCAACTCATTTCTCTTTCTCCCTTCACATATAAAGAGGATTATCCTCTTCTTTGTCTATTCAGATGATAATAGGATTTCCTTTATTTATCCATCCTTGGAAGAAGAAAACATGCCCTCTTCTTGTGTTGTAGATACCGATCTTGTGTCTTCGCCTCTGCCTATTCATAAAAGTGAGATCTGTATTGCATCTCCTCTTGAAATTGATCACCCTTGTAGCCATGAGGAGGTTGAAAATAATTCACAGTCTTCTCAAATCTCATTACCCTCCGTTATTCCTGCTGAGCCTTGCCATCAACTCGTTAATCCTCATGATCAAACCACTGCTTTTCAAATTAAAATCATAAATAAGTTGTTTAAACCTTTAAGGATTTCACATGACCCTCATCCGTATCCTCGTTATTCCTTTGAGTATCTTCCTTGGTTTTCTGGAGAGGATCATATTACAGTTGAGAGGCATTTGGAGGCCTTTGAGAACTTTGTTGACCAGTTTGAGATTGTTCATGATGATGTTATCATGAGGTTGTTCTTTCTATCCTTGTCTGGAGATGTTGTTGTGTGGTTTAGATGTTTGGAAGCCGGTTCTATTGGCTCCTGGACTGAGCTATGCCATGCATTTTTAAAGTGTTGGGGTGAGAATAACTCCCTTGATCAATATTGGTTTGAGTTTAATGCCTTGAGGAGAGGGGAAGAGGAAGCCTTGGCTGTCTTCAACATGAGGTTTTACAGTGTTTATCATAGTATGCCTATGTATATCAGACCCATAGAGACTGATGCGATGGTGTACTATGTCTTGGATCAACATCCAGAGCTGGTCCTTCTCTTGAGAGAGAGGAAATATTCATCGTTAAGACACCTGTTTGAATATGCTAAAGAAGTCGAAGAGAACATCAGGGCTAGCAAGGGGATTCATATGCAAGCATATCTTGAAAAATTGCATGTGCCTAAGGAAGAAGACTGTCAGTAGGTTTCATACTCCGAGCAAGAAGACTGTCAGTATGTTTCAGATTTCGAGCATGAAGATATTGAGTATGAATCAGATCTGGAACAACAAGGAAGTAGCAAAGATAATGAAGAGTAGAGCTTTCCCATGGTTCTTGTTTACGATGATTATGATTCTAATCCTTGGGAGAGTCATGAAGAAGAAGAGGGAGAACCAAATGTGCAGTTCATATCCTGCCCAGAGCCTGCAAATGAGCAACCATCACCTGGGATCAGTCATCCTGCATCAACTGTTCGCTCACCCGTGCTTGCCAGAGACATTCAACCATGTATGAGCAGCTGTAAGACAGATCATGTTTTTTGTCACCAACCCAGTGGATTTTGTCATTTTCTATATGAACCTATAAATGAGTACATGGAGTTTCATTTCCTTCATGTCTTGGAGCCACTCAACTTTATCCTGACTTTAGCACTGGGAGGAGAGATGAAAAGCGTAATCATTTTGTTGTCACAGTTGCATTTCTTTTATTTGATCAGTGACAGAGTAAACAAGTTTGCATCTAAGGAGTTTCTTGAATGGCTATGGTGGAAGTTTGCTTTCACCTAGCACTTTGTAAAAATCAATTAGCCTAGGAATGTACATAAATAATCTCCTCCTAGAGCCCATGTATTTTGATTTTATTTTTAGGATAGTGTGCTTGTCAGCCTTTAATATTTAACATGATGTTTTTTGAGCATGAATCCATAGACCAATGTAGAAGGCGACTAGAACTACTTGTTCTTGGCATCTTGCAGGGAACATGCCATCCCCTGTGGAGCCAAATGTTATCACATATAGTTGTCAAGGGCAGCAGGTCGTCCAAGTTCATGGTCTGCATAGGAAGCATTCGAGCATAGCATGCAAAGCAGCTCATTTCGGGCTTAAAATACAAACATGCGGGCTTAGTTTTGTGACGGTGGAGATCCCCTGTGAGGATCATATTAGTGGCCCCTGAGTATTCAGAGTGCCTGAAGTCCCGAAGCACCAGAGTCCTGAAGTGTCGAAGGCTTGAAGTCCCAAAGGCCCGAAGTAATTCTCATCCGTCCGATTCAAGTGGGCCACGTGTTGTCATATTCTCAGCTCCAGAGGTTTTACTTGGAGGGAAATGGAGTTTGAGAATTGAAATTCTCGAAGGCCAGTCCGTGAAGTAAATCTCAACCGTT
The DNA here is from genome assembly GCA_000966675.3 of Picea glauca. Taxonomy (NCBI): domain Eukaryota; kingdom Viridiplantae; phylum Streptophyta; class Pinopsida; order Pinales; family Pinaceae; genus Picea; species Picea glauca. Next base: position 300,183 of record JZKD02S1849741.1, on the reverse strand, counting down.
GTTTTGAAGGGGAAGATTCGATCGTCAATCTAAAACGTGCCATAGCTGAGCCGTTGATCAAAGGGCCGAATCTTAGATCGAAAGATCAATGGTCACGCCAAATTACAGGGTTGGAAGGTGTGCACATTTTAAAATCTCAGGGGCAAGCCGCAATCGAAACCGTGATTTTTGGAAAGGGACACGTGGCGGTTCATGGTGAATTACGAGGACAAAAGCGGTTTGATTTCAACCATCCTTGGTTGCGCCCGCAATCGCGCATTGTGTAGGGTCATGGTCCTAGGTTACATTGAAGAAGGAGCGATGGAGAGGAGCTGCGTCAGAGGCCAAAAGCACCCATATTGGTCACAAAAGAAGATCTGCATGGCCTCGAGGCGCCGAGATTGACTCAAAGAAGTCGTGGGCACCGCCTGGAACATTCATGGGTGTCGGGCCTCATCCTGATCTTGTTGAAGGTAGTTAATAGAAATAAGAGTGGTGGTTGAAACTTCAACTCACTCCATAAATGGAAAACAAGGAGGGTTTGGTTGTAGAGACAGAGCTGTCAGCCTGAGGCCCCTCGATGGACGATTTTTTCTGAAGGCCCATGCTGAGTTAAGTTTTTGTCTGATAGAAGAATGCATGTGCAATCTGATAGAAGAAGATGTAGATGGCAAGCCTTGAATGCAGTGGCTAGAGTTCACCCCTGGTGGTTGTGGACTGTTCTGAGTATAAGTAGGCAGTTTTGATATTTTTTTATGGTTGATGGTTGAGCTAGGCTCCCACATTGTAAAGTTTTGATGAAGATCTAGTTCTTCTGGTTATGTATCTGTATTTGAGACTTCTTGTTTAATGAAAGTCAACTTCCTTTCCATTTCTATGTAACAGCTGTGTTTAGAACGCTTGGGCATGGATGATCCAGTCGAGGGTAGTTGTTTTTTTTTTATGTATGTTTGATCACAGTGGCATTGCGACCAATTTTAATCAGTTTCCTATGTTGACTTTTCCCTCTTACATTGGATGGCTCAAGTATGGAAGATCTGGTAGAGCTATTGTAGTTGTAGGGTGATGAAGGTTTGATCATCCTGCTGCTGTAACTGTGTTGCTTGCACCATATTTTAGTGTTTGAAGCTTGATCTCAAGATTTCTCTTGAGTATTGATTTTTTCCTCTCCAAGCTATTGGAAGGCCTGATGCCCATAGTAGTTTCGTTCATATTTCTCACTAAGTCTTCCCTCTGCTCACATTTAAGCTCAAATTACTGACTGAAGTTGATGAATATCTCACCTACTCATGCATGTTTGTCCCGATTTTCTAAGTTAAAATGATATCATATTGAGTTTGCGCCCATTTGAACTCTTTAAAACCAACCTCTGACATAAAACTTTGATGGTTACTGGGCTTACCCTCCCTACAATCACAGGATGACTTCTAGTGCTAACATGGGGAGACCTAAACTTTACTACCTCAAACAGAGAAATGTGGGGAGCCCATGCTATAGATGATCCCTTACAACTTTATTTCATCCACCTGATTCAAGTTGAGTAATTGGTGGATGTTGAGCCTTTAAAACGACTCCCTACTTGGCGAAATGGCAGAGGAGTTCATGATTACATTGCTAAGATATTGGATCTATCTTTTATTTCAAAGGATCTAGCACTTTCAAGGATAAGATACAAAACTTGGGTATGTAATACAAAGATTTTTTATCATATGCATGTGATTCTTCATTTGGAACAAGATTTAGGAAAGGTTTACTACCCTTTTAAATTTAACTCTGTTTGGCTTGAGGAACCAGAGTTTGAAAATTTAGTGAGAGAAAACTGGAATGGTCTATTGGGAAATGACATCTTAAATCCTATGGATGCATTGGTAAAAAAGATAAAGTTACTTAAGTCTCTGGTACTAAACTGGGAAAGAAAGAAAAAACTGGAAACATAGGAAGAACTGGTAAAGACTGAAATGGATTTGGATACAATGTACACTAATTTTCCAAAGAATTTCGAGAAGTAGGAAGACAAAGTGATGGTACTAGAAAAAGAAAAAAAGAAAATGGTCCTATTGAGAGAGGAGGAGGAGACATGGAGGAAAAAGAGTAGGTTAAACTGGTTGCCTTCAGGAGACATGAATACTAAGTTATTTCATGCCTATGCCAACTCTAGAAAGAAGATCAATACCATATGGGACATTACCAAGGAAGATGGAACTGTGATCACTTGTAATCGAGATCTACAAAATGAAGCTGTTGGATTTTTCCAAAATATATTCAAGGCACATGAGAATCTAACTATTTCTAATCAGTTAGCAGTTTTAAGGAATTATCCTAGAATGTTCTCAGAGGAAGAAGGGCACATAGTGGCTAAACCAACAACTTTAGCAGAAATATTGTCAACACTAAAAGGCTTTAGTGCTTCAAAAAATCTTGGGCTGGATGGTTGGACTATAGAATTTTTTCTGGCTTTTTTTTATCTAATGGGAAATGATATTTTGGATATGGTTGAAGAGATCAGGAGAAAAGGTAGGGTTAATGGAGATTTGAATGCTACCTTCCTTGCTCTTATACCTAAGAGTGATAAACCAGAGTCCTTTGGGGGGTTCATACCTATTTCTTTATGTAATTTTGTGTATAAGATCATAACCAAAATTATTGCTTCTAGAATAAAATATTGTCTGTCTTTTGGAATTTCTAAGGAACAATTTGGCTTTCTTGAGGGAAGACAAATAACTGATGCCATAGGTGTAGTACATGAATCCTTACACAACATCAAGGTAAAAAAGATCAAAGCCCTGGTCCTAAAACTGGATTTGATAAAGGCTTATGATATAGTGGACTGGGGGTTTCTAAGGCTTGTATTGCTACAGGTGGGATTGAGTTTAGAAGCTACAAATTGGGTTTTAGGGTGTGTGACTTCTGCAAATTTTGTTGTGTTGATTAATGGTAGGCCCACCAGTTTTTTTAAGAGTACAAGGGGATCAAGGCAAGGGTGTTCCTTTTCTCCTTTACTTTTTCTACTTGTTGTAGAAGGGTTAAGTAGAGCCATACAGGAGCAAGTTAGGGATAAGAATATAGAAGGACTCTATGTGGAAATAGGTATAAGAATTACCCATTTGATGTTTGTCGATGATGTTATTATTTTTGGGAGTGGAAACATTACTGAATGAGAAGTTTTTAAGGAAGTTCTGGATTTATTCTACCAGGCTACAGGGATGACTTTCAGCCCACAAAAGTCATCATTTCTTGAAGCAGGTTGGAAAGCTGAGGATCTTGCTATGTTGAAGGAGTTATTTCCCTTTGAGGTAAAACCAATAGATGTTGGTTTTAAGTATCTTGGGTGTTTTTTTAAACCAAATTGCTACACTAAGGCTGATTGGATCTGGTTGGAGAAAAAAATTGAAAAAATAATATCAAATTGGAGTCATAGATGGCTTACTTTAGGGGGAAGGGTTACACTTGTTAAAGTTGTTCTCGAAAGCATACCTATGTATTGGCTTTCTGTGGTGAAGATTCCAAAAGGCATACTAAACAATATCAGAAGGAGAATGTTTAGTTTCTTATGGATTGGTAAAAAACTAAAAGAAGGGATGCATTTGATCAACTGGAAAAAGATTGCAAAACCAGAAAAGGATGGTGGTTGGGGTATCAAAAATATATTTTCTTTTGGAAAAGCCTTGGCGGAAAAAATCTTGTGGAAGTGTATTATGGTGCTTGGACTTTGGCATGAGGTGATACTTAAAAAATATATTAAGAATAAAACTTTTACTGAGTGGCTCAGGGAAGGAAATAAAAATTGGAATGGAAGTGCAAATATCTGGAGAGATCTTACCTCTTCAATAACTATATTAACTAACTGATTGGATGGTGTGGAAGCCCAGAAATGGGAGGGATATTAGAATTGGAGTTGATCCAATGGTTGGGTCTCATACTTACTACAAACTGTCAAGGGATCTCATTTCTGATATGAAGGCACAAGGCACAGAATTCCTTGCACAAGCTGGGACAATTAACATGGAGAACACAAGTCATACAAGTTGGAAAAAGGATGCGATTTTGGGGCTGGTTGGAGAACAAAAAGAGGAATGGAATAATTTTATAAAGGGGCTAATAGGATTGGGGTTTGACCTAAATAGTGATAAAGATACCTTATTATGGTCTTGGGATACAAAAGGTGGACAGGTGAATGCAAAACAAGCTTATGAAGTCCAAATGATGGAGAATGTGGAGGTGGAACCAAATTACTGGTATGCTGAACTCTGGACTTGGCAGCTCCCACTAAAATTCAAACTTTTTATTTGGTTAATGCTTGAACATAGAATTATTACTTGGGAGAATATGGCCAAAAGAGGCATCTATTGGCATAGCAGATGTGTTTTGTATGGGAATGATGAAGAAAATGTGCATCATCTCTTTGTGGATTGTAGTTTTACCAAAGACATTTGGCTTACAATTATCAAGGACTTAAAACTAACAAATAATTAGGAAGGAGAACAAATTGCTGAATGTTTACAAAATTAGATCAGGGAGGAATTAAGCTGGAAATAAATTCCATGTTTTAGTTTTTGGGAGGTTTGGAAGCACAAGAATCTGGTTATCTTTGAAGATCATCATCCGAATTTGATCAGAGTTTGTAACAATATATCACAGGACTTGGGAGAACTAAAAATTCCAAAATCTCCTAAGCTTAGCAGGGTTGATAGGCATCCTTTACTTGATTACGATATGGCAGTAGGGTTTTTTGATGATGCCTCACAAGAAAAGGGTGCAAAATGTGGGGCCAAATTTGTATTGAAATGTCCAGCTAAAGGCACATTCAGACTTAAGATGAACTGTGGTAGAGGAATTAATATTAGGGGTGAACTCCTAGCCTTGTGGTGCATCTTATATTTTCTTGCTATAAAAAGGTAACAAGGTTACAACTGGTGGGTGACTCAAAAGTTATTATTGATTGGTTTTCTAATGAAAGCAATCTACAGGTGGTCTCTCTTCAGCCTTGGACGACGAAAATTCACGTGTTGAGAAGGAGATTTCAACATATAAAAGTTTAACATATATATAGAGATTTTAACAAGGAAGGGGACCAAATCTATAAAGAAGATTTGTTACTGGATGAGGATGGATTATATGCTGTAGAGGGTACTGAAGAAGGCTCAATTTTTTTTGAAAGACTAGCCATGAGTTAAAAGTTCTTAGATGCAAGGGTGATGAAACTGGTTTTTTGGTAATGTAACTAGAAAAGTAAAAACAAATGTTATTTTTCAGAGTATGTACCTAAACGTTTTTATGCTCTTCTAGAGTAAAGTATATTTTGCTCAGATATTTCATATCTATAGTCCTGTAAAAAGGAATTGAAAGCACTGTTTCTGAAGATAGTTATTGTAAAAGAATATTTATATTTTACTAATATAAGTTTTTTTTCCTACTGAAAAAAAGGAGAAGTTGTTTTAGCTATAAATCAATTTTCGCACACTTCAAAATTTTTTGTAAAAATTTCATGTGCTTTTCTATTGAGAAAGCATAAAAATTTAACCAAATTGGGTTTTAGATGTTTTTCTTTAGAAGAGAGAAGCTATAATATTTGTTTCTGTAAATTTGTCTTCCATTCATGTTTTAATATAGTGTTTTGTTGGATTTTACATGGCTATTGCATTTATTAACAAAATCGGTGGCAGATAAAAGTTAAGCATTGGCATTGGCTTTGGTTCAACCCTAGAGTTACATAAACAAATATAATTTTGAATTTTGTAATCTGCCAAACTGCTCTGGATTCTAGGTATTTTGATGTTCAGACATTGTCATTTGAGTTTCAGAATTATTTTAAGATATCCCTAAAATATTTTAAGTTGTGGTTTAACACTCTAGGGATATTTTGATCCAAGTAAAATATTTAATGCATAAATTGTTTCTATACAACAACAAATTTAAGAATGCAAAAAAAACAATGAGCAAACAATGAGCAACCTATACCTATCCGCCTTCACCACCCCTAGTAAGCGACTTTGCTATTCTATATATTATTTGAAAAAATCAAGTTTATTTATAACAATTAAGTTTGTTTACTTAACAATATATATTTAAACAATATATATTTATATATTTGATATCTTTTAATTAATTAGTAAATCCATCTTAAAATTAAGATTTTTAAGGTGTGAATTTTTTAATCATTTCATTATATGTTAAATATTAATTCTTTCATATTTGGGTTTAAGATGGATTTATAGTGGTTTCATATTTTAGATGTTATCATGTATGTACATATGTATATACATAGTTATTTATTTATTTATTATTGTCAACATAACTTTAAGTGACAACATCTCCCCAATACTAAATAGTAGAGCACCTCACTACTCTAATTACAACAAGTATTTAGAAGGATAAAAAAATATAATAATAATAATTTATTCTGAAGGTCACAGAGGTATACGTACCCTACCCCCTCTGGATTTGAACATGTGACCTCTTAGGAGGAAACACATGTTCTTAACCATTAGGCCCACTAAAGCTGTTATTAAATATAATATTAATATAAAATTGACAAAGTAGTTATATTAATATTGGTGATTTTCACTATTAATTAATAACTAAATTATAAAAAAAAATTGTTATCTTAAAAAATCATAAAAACAATAAATTTATAAAAACATGTTACAACACTATTAAATAATTTTAACTATTAAAAGAATTATTAATAATATAAATGTAGAAAAAAAACTTTAAAAAGTTTGTTATACCCAACTAGTAGCAAGTCATACCGAGTGAATTGGGAGATTCTATAGTGATGAGATATTTCACTTTGACATGTGTGTAAAGAGAGCACTTAACACTCTACAAGATCAATTTTGTTTAGCATTATAATTGGAAGCGTCGTGTTTGGAATTGAATGTAGTGGCGGTTTAATGCATTATTAGTCCCTGCCGAAGGCGTAGAGGGACTATAGAGATCAATAATTTGTTGACCTTATATTAGTTTGTCATTTGACTCCAAATTTTTTCATAATTTCTATTGTTTGAACTACAGAACTAAAAACATTATTTTTTGTATAATAAAAAAAACCTTATATGTCATGATCTCATTGGATAATAGATTTGAGGTCTTATTGCTAGCTTCGCTATTCCCAATGATTTATATGTTGGCATATCCAAAGTTTTTATCATCTACGGTCTTTTTGAATTTGTATTATTCATACTTAAATGTTTAGATATCCAAAGTTTATAGCGTTCGATAATTCGTAGACTTTATATTATTTTTTCGTTTGACTACAAATTTTTGCATAATCTCTAATGCTCGAACTACAGAACTTTTTTTTTTTTTTTTTTATATATATATATAATAAAAAAACCCTTATATGTCATGATCTCATTGGATAATATATTGCTATTCCCAATGCTTTGTATGTTGGCATATCGAAAGTTTTTATCATCTACAGTGTTTTTGAATTTGTACTATTCATATTGAAATGTTTAGATATCCAAAGTTTTGAGCATGGATAGTCAGTTTTCATATTGCTTTGTCCTTCGAGTAATTTTTTTTTGCATAGTCTCCATTGTTCGAACTATTGTTATTATTATTATAATTATTTATTATTTATTATTTTTCTTTATTGTTGCGTACTTGGAGAGGCATTTTCATTATTGTGTACGTAAACAGGCCTGCCACACTGC
>JZKD02S1849741.1:252644-292536 GCA_000966675.3 Picea glauca | reverse complement strand
CCATGTTTTGAGCCAGTGGAATAGGTGGGTGGCCACCAATATCCATTTGGATCATTCCTCCCCCCTTAGGAAGCAATCGTCCCCATTGCGTCAAGTTCCCTTGGGATATGGGAAAGCTTTTGTTGAATCTAAACCTTGGTGAGCCGCTTGCCTTGTTGTAGAAGTTGTTTTGCTTAGCTTGTTGAAGGCTATAATGAATCTGTTGCTGGAGGGGTTATATCCTTCCAACTGATCTAGCTGCATGACCTGCTGGCGTGTGGGAGGAATCTGTTGGTGAAAATGAAACATGAGGAGTATGATGGGATTTGTTATAACTTTGCTTGATTGGGCAGTGTGGATGCACCCCCGTAGGTGAAGCAACAATATTTTTGTGCCCTTCTACAATTTTCTTCTGTTGAATAAAAAGGTCTGGGGTCGAGGATGTAGTGGTTGAAATGCCTTTCTCTTCACCTTTTGACCAGATCATGAAGAGGCTAAACTTTGTAATATGAGAGATTACTTTGTGACATTGTTTTTTCGGGAAAATAGTCGAAACCACCTCTGGTATCCTGTAGATTTGACCCCCTAAAGTAACAGTGATGCTACAAGGTCGAGACTCATAAACAACATGAAACTTCCACATATATGGCTGGCCTAAGAGAACATCACAAACTTCCAGTGGGGAAACATCACAAAGTACCTTATCCTTGAAGGGCTTGATGTCATAGGACAAGAAACACTGCTGGCTGACATGAATATCTCGACCTTGGCAAAGCCATTTGGTGTTGTATGGCTGCAGGTGTCGTATTGTCAGCAAATCTAACTACTTGATGACCTATATGTTGATATTATGTTCTTCTAGCTTTTGCTATCAACAATAAAATGCAGTGGGGTCCCCTTCACTCACATTTATGAATGGAAGAGACGCTCCCCCTCCCCAGGATCCTTTGTTTCTTTAGGTTGGATTGTTTCGGTTGTGACAATAACAATGAGTTCTGCATCAATGATCTATATCCTTTTATTATTTTATGAATCTGAGTCTGATTTGGGACTCGACTCTATTTCTTTGAGCTCGACTACCAATGACTGTTTCAAGAGACATTCATCGGTGTTGTTCCAAGGGATTTTGTGAAGTAGAACCACTTCTAGTGTCCTTCTTCGTCTTCCCAATGCTCTTCTTTTCTCGCCGCTTGGACTGGTTATATTGAAGTTGGATCTTCTTTGAGTTAGGGTTTCCTTTACCATACTTTGGTTGTTGCAGATTTGCAGACTTGAATTCCCGCTTGTTTTACTGCTTAAATTTTTGTTCGATTTTGACAACATATCGATAAGCGACTCCCAGTGATGAGATGTACATAAACTCCATTTCAATTTGGATGTAACTGTGTAGAGCCCTGTGGTATTTTAGAACTAGATGTCACTCAGAGTCTTTGATACCCAACTTGGTGTGTAAGGTATGGAAGGTGTTTGTGAACTCCGACACTGTTTGGCCCATCTCTTGATGTAACATGGTCCATCTCATGTATTGGTTGCCACAGTTTCCAACAGGGTAATATTTCTCCTTGACCACATCCATAAAAAAATCCCAAGTGGGCTCAACCCCAAATATTCCAAACTCCTCTATGGAATTTTTCTACTAGTAAGTTTCCCACCAATGTTTGACATTGGGGTCAATCTTATGAAGTGCAAAGGTGATATTTTCTCTATTGAAAAAATTGTGGACAAAGAAATAACCTTATATAAGATTTAATCACTTTTCCAAATCATCCTCATCGATCTGACCTTCAAATATGAGAATGTAAAAATTGAATTGTACCTTGAATGGGGCAATGTCTCCAAAGAGACCGATTGACAAAGACACACCTGCTATTTTCGTTAATCGTTGAAGGATTTGGGAAAAATTCTCCAACATTGCGTTCCTCTATTGCATGAGGGATTCCGTGAGAAACAACTTGAAAATATATCCTACTCACTCATCTCTCTTTTCTTCCGCCATGGGAGGCCGCTTGGGTTGGCGAGAGAGGTTGTCCTCAAGATAAAATAGCTCGAGACCTAACTCTGTATATCCCAACCTTGTCAGGGACATGCACGAAGAAATAACAAGGATATGATTGCTCTGATACCTCTGATCCACATTATTTTTGGGAATGAATCAAAGGTGGAGATATAACAATGAAATACACAAAAATATTTCCAGAAAAATAGAGATACAATAATACACAATTTCTGTTAATGAGAGAAATGTATAGAAACTATAAAAATATGAGTGAATGAACTCAATAGAATGGTGGAAACTTATCTCTAAGAAGAGATGTGATGGCTATGCTTATTCACAAGAAGATGATGATGTTTACAATGAGTCTCCAAAGGCCTTTTTAATAAAAAGAAAATCCAAAACCCTAACCCTGGAAGATGAAACACCAAAAGGTTTGTAGGCTCCGATGGGGGTAATTGATACGTCAACTTCTCGAGGGTGTAATTTTTTCATATGATCTCTATTTGGTATGCACAATATCTCATTGGAAAGGTCTATCCAAGGAAAACACATTCCGTTCAACCTAGCATCTGACTTAAATTACACACTAGGCGTTTCCAAGCCAAAAAAATGTCGTTTAGGGCCTCAAAACAACCCCGAAAGTTTAGGACCTGAAAAATTATAGAAACACTGCCAAAGTGAAAACCCATGTTTTGAGCCAACACTAGGTGGGTGGCCACCAATATCCCCCTAGATATTTCCTTCTCCCTTAGGAAGAAATGGTCCCCATTGTTGATGTTTTGGTATTTGCGGGAGGTATTAACCTCCACATCTAACCTATGACTTAGAATAGAATATTTCAGAAGCAAGTGAACCATTAAATAGATGTGTGGAAACCCTAGAAGTCAAGTCAGCTTATCAGAATAAATAATATTAGAATATTGTCTTCCAAAAATATAAGTCGGCTCCATAGGAAAAAGATAAATAGAAAATATAATTACTAGAAATTCAGGTTGGCCCAACTAGAAACGTCACTAGACATATTAATATAAATAGAGAACGTTTTAGCTCATTTGTACACCCAGTTAGTGTGAAAGTCTTTTGGAGAGTTGCAGTTGCAACTACAACTACAATTTCAAGGAGGAATAAGGGCACATGGTAATATCTTGGTCTTGGTCTCTCTCTTGGTGATTTTCATGGTGATATTCTTGCTAAGTATGGCACAAGTTTGAGAGAGAGAGAGAGAGTAGTGCAACTGCAACTGTTGTAGTTGTGTATGGTACTTGTTCTATGGATATGGAGACTCTCTCTCTCTTGTACGCTACCCTTGGAGAAGGAGCACTCTACTTGTATCGAGTTTTTGTTGTAGTTAGAAACTCGGGTTTATCTGTTGGTTATGGAGTAGGCTTGCCAAAATTATTCTAAGTAAAGGTTAGTGTGCTCGGGGGTGGCATATGTGAATGCCTATGGTTGGGTGATAACGATGTGAAATTTTCTATGGTTAAACGACCATACCAAAATTTCAACACGGTATCAGAGTTGGTTTCCTTTGTAACAATCTAACCATTGGAAGGAAGATCCTTAGTTTACCCCATTTCCAAACTCATTGAGCACTTACTGAACTCACTTAGAAGGTTGCCTAAGTAGGGTGCATCTCTTCCTCAGATCAGATCTGTAATTTCCTGAAGTTGAGATATTAGGGTTTCCTCATAAACACCTTAGGTTTGGAGTGCCAATTCCATCGTGCTAGTTGCAACACAAGTTGCAGTTCCAACACCGGTTGCAGTAAAGTTTTTGTGGGTAAGAGGTATACCCTTCCATTTATATAGGAAAGACAAGGTATGATCCAAATTATTTTTGAGAAAAAAATGAAGGTGGGGATATAACAATGAAATACACATAAATATTTCCAGAAACAAAGAGATACGATAATAAGCAATTTCTATCAATGAAATCAATGTACAAAAACTGTAAAAATACAGAGTGAACGAACTCAATAGAATGGTGACAACTTATCTCTTAGAAGAGATATGATGGCTACACTCATTCATAAGAATATGATGATGTTTACAATGAAGCTCCAAAATCCTTTTTAACATAAAGAAAATCCAAAACTCTAACCCCAGAAGATGAAACGCCAAAAGGTTTCGGGCCTCGATGGGGGTCGTTGATACGTCAACTTCCCGATGGCGTAATGTTTGCTTACGCTCTCTATTTGGGGTGCATGATAACTTGTTGGAAAGGTCTAGTTGAGGAAAACACATTTTGTTTGGCCTACCATTTGCCTTTATCTACATGCTAGGCGTTGTCGAGCCAAAAAATGTCGTTTAGGGCCTCAAAACGACCTCAAAAGTTTAGGATCTGAAAAACCCTAGAAAAACTGTCAAGGTGGAAACCCATGTTTTGAGCAAGTGGAATAGGTGGGTGGCCATCGATATCCATTTGGATCATTCCTTCCCCCTTAGGAATAAATTGTCCCCATTACGTCAAGTTCCCGTGGGAGATGGGAAAGCTTTTGTTGAATCTGAACCTTGGTGAGTTGCTTGCCTTGTTGCAAAAGTTGTCTTGCTTAGCTTGTTGAAGGCTATAATAAACCTATTGTTGGATGGGTTGGATCCTTCCAACTGATCTAGTTGCATGAACTACTCGAGTGTGGGAGGAATCTGTTGGTGAAGCTGCAACATGAGGAGTATGATGGGATTTGTTATAACTTTGCTTGATTAGGCAATGTGGATGCACCCCCGTAGTTGAAGCAACAATATTTGTGTGCCCTTCTACAATTTGCTTTTGTTGAATAAAAATGTCTTGGATCGAGGCTGCAGTGGTTGCAGTGTCTTTCTGTTCACCTTTTGACCATATTTCGAAGAGGCTAAACTTTAAGGTATGAGATATTACTTTGCGACATTGATTTGTCGGGACAATAGTCGGAACTACCTCTGGTATCCTGTAGATTTGACCCCCCAAAGTAACAATGATGCTACGGGGTCGAGACTCATAAAAAACATGACACTTCCGCATATATGGATGGCCTAAGAGAAAATCACATACTTCCAGTGGGGAAACATCACAAAGTACCTTATCCTTGAAGGGCTTGATGTCATAAGACATGCAACACTACTAGTTGACATGAAGATCTCGACCCTGCCAAAGCCATCTGGTGTTGTATGGATGTTGTTGTGGTGTTGTCGAAAAATCCAACTGCTTGATGACCTCTACTAATATTAGGTTCTTATAACTTTTGTTATCAACAATAAAATGTAGCGGGGTCCCCTTCACTCACATCTTTGAATGGAAGAGGTGCTCTCCCTCCTTAGGTTTCTTTGGTTCTTCATGTTGGATTGTTGCGGTCCTGACAATAATAGTGAGTTCTGCATCAATGATTTGTCTTCTTTTATTATTTTATGAATCAGAGTCCGAGTTGAGACTCGACTCTATTTCTTTAAGCTTGACTACCAATGACTGTTTCAAGTGACATTCATCGGTGTTTTTCCAATGGATTTTGTGAAGTCGCACCACTTCCTAGTGTCCTTCTTCGTCTTCTCACTTCTCTTCTTTTCTTGATTCTTGGACTGGTTGTCTTGAGGTTGGATCTTATTTGAGTTAGGTCTGCCTTTACCATTATTTGGTTGTTGCAAATTTGCATACCTAAATTCCCACTTGTTTTACTGCTTAAATTTTTGCTCGATTTTGACAACATATCTATAAGTGGCTCCCAGTTATGAGATGTCCATAAACTCCATTTCAGTTTGGATGTAAATGTGTAGAGCACTGTGGTATTTTAGAACCAGATTCCACTTAGAGTCTTTGACACTCATCTTGGTGCGTAAGGTATGGAAGGTGTTTGTGAACTCTGACACTGTTTGGCCTATCTCTTGATGTAACATGGTCCATCTCATGTATTGGTCATCATAGTTTCCAACAGGGTAATATTTCTCCTTGAACACATCCATAAAAAAAATCCCAAGTGGGCTCAACCCCAAATATTCCAGACTCCTCTATGGAATTTTTCTACCAGTAAGTTTCCCACCAATGTTTGACATGGGGGTCAACCTTACCAAGTGCAAAGGTGATATTTTCTCTATCAAAAAATTGTGGACAAAGAAATAACCTTATATAAGATTTAACCACTTTTCCAAATAATCGACATCGATCTGGCCTTCAAATACAAGAACATAAAAATTTACTTGTACCTTGAATAGGGAAGCGTCTCCAAAGAGACTACTTGACGAAGACATGCTTGCTATTGTCGGTAATCGTTGAAGGATTTGGGAAAAATTCTCCAATATTGCGTTCCTCTGTTGTGCGAGGGCTTCTGCGAGAAACAACTTGATAGGATCTCCTACTCACCCATCTCTCTTTTATTCCACCATGGGAGGCCACTTTGGCTAGCGAGAGAGGTTATCTTCAAGAGAAACTAGCTTGAGACCTAACTCTATATATCCCGACCTTGTCAGGGACATGCAATAAAAAATGACAAGGAGCAGGCTACTATGATACCATTGATCCACATTATTTTTGGGAAAAAAATGAAGGTGGAGATATAACAATGAAATACACAAAAATATTTCCAGAAAAATAGAGATACAATAATACAAAATTTCTATTAATGAGAGAAATTTATAGAAACTGTAAAAATATGGAGTGAATGAACTAAATAGAATGGTGGAAACTTATCTATGAGAAGAGATGTGATGGTTATGCTCATTTACAAGAAAATGATGATGTTTACAATGAGGCTTCAAATTCCTTTTTAATAAAAAGAAAATCCAAAACCCTAACCCCGGAAGATGAAACACCAAAAGGTTTGCAAGCCCCAATGGGGGTAATTGATATGTCAACTTCCCAAGGGTGTAACTTTTGCATACGATCTCTGTTTGGGACGCAAAATAGCTCATTGGAAAGGTCTATCCAAGGAAAAAACATTTCGTTCGACCTAGCATCTGCCTTAAATTACACATTAGGTGTTACCAAACCAAAAAAATGTCGTTTAGGGCCTCAAAACAACCCCAGAAGTTTAGGACCCGAAAAATCGTAGAAACACTGCCAAAGTAAAAGCCCATGTTTTAAGCCAATGGAATAGGTGGGTGGCCACCAATATCCCCCTAGACATTTCCTTCCCCCTTAGGAAGAAATGGTCCCCATTGTTGATGTTTTGGTAGCTGTAGGAGGTATCAACCTCCACATGTAACCTATGACTTAGAATAGAATATCCCGGAAGCAACTGAACCATTAAACAAATGTGTGGAAACCATAGAAGACAAGTTGGCCTAGAAGAATAAGTAATATTATAATATTATCTTCCAGAAATATAAGTCGGATCCACAGGAAAAAGATAAATAGAAAATATAATTACCGGAAAGTCAAGTCGGCCCATCCAAAAAAGTCACTGGACATATTAATATAAATAGAGGACGTTTTAGCTCATTTGTACACCTAGATAGTGCACAAGTCTTTTGGAGAGCTACAATTGTAGCTAGAACTACATCTTCAAGGAGGAATAAGGGCGCATGATAATCTCTTGGTCTTAATCTCTCTCTTGGTGATATTCTTGGTGATATTCTTGCTAAGTATGGCACAAGTTTGAGAGAGAGAGAGAGAGAGAGAGAGTAGTGCAGCTGCAACTACTATAGTTGTGTATGGTACTTGTTCTATGGATATGGAGACTCTCTCTCTCTCTCTCTCTCTCTCTTGTGCGCTACCCTTGGAGAAGGAGCACTCTACTTGTCTTGAGTTGTTGTTGCAATTAGAAACTAGAGTTTATCTGTTGGTTCTGGAGTAGGCTTGCCATAATTATTCTAAGTAAAGGTTGGTGTGCTCGGGGGTGGCATATGCGAATGCCTATGGTTGGGTGAAAATGATGTGGCATTATCTATGGTTAATTTCAACACAGTATCATAGCTGGTTTCCTTCGTAACAATCTAACTGTTGGAAGAAAGATCCTCAGTTTCCCCCATTTCCAAGCTCATTTAGCACTTACTAAACTCACTAAGAAGGTCTCCTGAGTAGGGCGCATCTCTTCCTCGGATCAGATCTGCAATTTCCTGAAGTTGAGATATTAGGGTTTCCTCATAAACACCTTAGGTTTGGAGTGCCAATTCCTTCATGCCAGTTCCTTCGTGCCAATTGCAACAACAGTTGTAGTTCCAACACCAGTTGCAGTAAATTTTCTGTGAAATGTTGGGTCTAATCTTTGGATGTTTTAGTGTGCCTTACCCTCATGCATCTCCAGTTAGATTTAGATTGCAAGTTGGAACACTTTGAAGTTTTAGGGTTCATCATTACTTGTCACTATTGTTGGATGGTGCCACTGTCTGTTGCTGCTTCCAGAGGTATGTAATTATATATGTTTAAACTGTATCACTATTTTGAGTGTGATTTCAAGATAAGGGATCTCTAGTCCAAGCAACAATTGTAGATCCAGAGGGATCTCAAATCCAACACATTCAGATGAACAACACACTTCAGGTTTGATTGTTTTCATATGCTTCTGGCTATTATGGAATTATTGTGACCTTATGAACATCTAGTTGTATTTTGATCTATTGAAGTTAAGATTATCATACTAACCTCTGTTCAAAGTTAAAGTTAGAAACTAACTTTATTCAAAGTATTAGATTGATTAAGGTTGAGACTTTAGAGTTTATTTGCAATGTATTCTCTAACTCAAATTTTTGTCTAGAAAGCATATTGTCTTAAGTATAGGGGACAGGTTGAAGAGAATACTTGTCATCTTGAGTGAAGGAGACTCGGAAGAAAATCAACAACACTCATTCTTGAAGATAAGACTCCAAGTTCCAGGTTACCATGGAGGAATGATTGATCACAACACTAGAAGAGTGTTGTTCCTATTTATTATTATTGTATTTTTATTTTGGCTCTTGTTCCAGGCAGGTCACAAGAAATAGATCTAAGAAGGAGCTACTATTATTATTGTTCTTGTTCTTTTTTTTATTATTATAATAGTATTATTATTGTCTACTATTTTTCCCTTTGTTTTCCTTGTTCTGGGCAGATCACAGGTGATAACTCTACGAGAATCTATAGTGACAGTTGCAAGAGAAAACATATTAGATGGTATCTATTTTGAGACATCGAGCAGACTATCCAGATACAGAGTTGTATACATGACCATATACATCCATGTACCAAATAAGAATAAGACGAAGAAGGGTACTTTTGAGAGATACACAGTATCTCATATGGATATTGAATTTAAGGAGCATAAGGATCCAAAGATGACAACATATCGCTCTAATGCAGTTGATCAGTCTTCAGGTCATCAAGAAGAGTTAGTAGATCCAGAAGGGTCTACCCAGAATCATTCTAGTAACCAAGAAGAGACCAACGTGATCCATGAAACTTTGTACAATGAAAAATTGATGATCCACATCATGAGGAGAAGATGGCTTCAATGATTATATAGACTCAGAATGAGTCAAGCTTCAGAGGGAGAATTGAGACTCAGAGACTTTCAGATTCATATGGAAGAGAGATATGTCTTCTAGAACTGACAGACATATGTCATGGTTTGAGAAGGATAGATCGAAGCTTCAAAGGCTTCGAGGAGATATGAGATCTTATGGGAAAACTCCTTTTCTTCTGTAAAATTTTCTACGGTGATTTAGGAGGAAGCCAGTCATAAGGACTGGGATACATATATTTTCCTTGGTTCCGATACCAGAAGGGAAGTAAGTGGTGACTTCCAATTTGATCTACAAGATCAAACATATTGTAGATAAATATCCTAGAGATGTCCAATCCTGATTTGTGTCCAAAGGATTCTCCCAGTAAGAGGGAGAAGACTATGACGAGACACTTGCTCCAGTACGTTTTTACCCACGAACAAGTAGCAGATATGTTGACCAAGTCTCTATCAGGGACAATCTTGGAGTGGTCCAAATGTTTTTTTCTCTAGTATTAAGAAGTGATGTGTTAAGTGATGAGATCCCCAATAGTGGGAACTACTCCAGCATAGGTTGGTACTCCAACGTAGGCTGGTATGCTACCCCAGTGAAGGTTGGTACTCCAACATAGTCTGGTATGATACCATAGCATAGGTTGGTACTCCAACATAGGCTAGTATGCTACCCCATCGTAGGTTGGTACTGCAATGCAGACTGGTATGCTACCCCAACACAAGTTGGTACTGTTAGTGATCAAAATGAACTAAGCATGGAGAACAAGGACTTACCCATATTTGGCTAGAAATCCTAAACTTTCGAGTGCTGTCCCTTACTGTCAAATAATTCTTTAAACACCAAAACCTGAGCCAATGATGGGAATGGTCTTTTTGGAATTTTTGCATGTCTGAAGGATGCTTCAACGGTCCATTATCAAGATTTCAATGATAATGGATTATATTCAAAATACCAAGTCACACCAAAAAGGCAATGCACAAGGCAACATGCACCGAGTGCTAAGCCACGACCAAGGAGGAGCCACGATAGAGCCCATGGGGTGCTAGTCTTTTACACTATGCATCAATTTTTGACAGTGATCGAGTATAAGTGCCAGACCATTGAGGAGAAGGGTTTAATGCAACGAATGGTGTTAAAACTCCAAGCCACGAAGGAAAACCAAATCAAATTCCAATGATCTAGAATGACAGAGGTTCATGTTGCATCCTCTGATACCTCTAACATAGAATACAATTAGGTGAGCTACATACCGTTCTGGGTGCATTCTCCTAAATCTGGCCTATCATTGGGTGGGTGGTCTAGCCATGTCCAATCCTAGCCTACACTGATGGTTGGTGACATCGTTGGGAAGATTTGGGCGAAACCAGATTCAAAAAGAAAATAGGCCACTAGTGGGATTGTGGGCGGTTTGAGTTCAGGGGTTGCACCCAATTTGTTTGGAAATTTGGTTGGGGAAGTCTTTAGGAAACAAAAGAGTAATTCCCCTTGAAGTAAGCATCCTCCAATTCATCTATTTCCATGGGCAGTGTGGCTGCAACTTTACCGAAAGGTAGAATTCCCCTGAAGGATCAGCGTGCTGTGGACTGATATATTGAAGAGTTTGGGGACTTTACTGCTAATAATAGACATGGAGACCCTTTTCCATCAGTTTCAGTTAATAATAAGGATGAATTTGGAGATTTTCATAAAGGAAACAAAAATCATGATTCTACTGTCAGTGGAGATCCCTTTACAACATCCTTGAATGTTTCTAATGACCTATTTGGTGTTGGTTCAATTCCTAATTTGTCAAATACAGTGAGGTGAAAAAATGAAAGGAGTTTTGATCCATGTCTTTTTGGACCCTTTAACTATTTTAAAGGTGCCAATTTCAATTTGAATAGGCGATTTTACTACAGGCAACACGAACAAATAAATTTGTGAGCAAGTAAAGAGATGCTTTTAAAGCAACTACATCTCCCACAGAGCAAATTATAAGATCTAAAGGTGGTGGCTTAAGGGCTTACAAGTTACAGAGTCAATCATCCACGAGAAACAAAATGTCAGATTAATGCAGTTGCTGAAGAATCTAACACTCTATGCAGGATAATTGCTAATCTGCATAATTTTCTTCTCAAAGATAAAACAAAACTTTCACCAGCATAGAAGGCGAAATTATAACCAGTTAGCTGATGAAAAGCAGAGCTTTCACCAGCTAACTAGCAAATCTTAAGGCAAAATAGCTGGTGAAACCTGAGATGGCCAGAGAAAGAGTATTTTTGCCCACATCGAAGTTTTACTCAGCCAAATCTCTTGAAAACTCTTTCTAAAGATAGACATTGAATTATAAAGGCAAATCTAAGATCCACTTTTGATATTAAAGAGTTAGAGGAAGTATTCAAGTTGTTTTGGCACCTATTTTGGAGGTAGTAAATCAGGGTTTTTTCCAAAATTAGCAAATTCAAATTTCAGCTTTCTTAAGAGCCATCAAATAACGTTGGAAGGCTTATCTTCACTGCACAAGGATTCGACATCATCTGAAGATCATGAAGTGTGGAATTGACCTCATTTTGAGGATCATTCCTTATCTTTTGTAAATCAATTTTGACCATCTATTTTTAGAATATTTGATCCATCGTTTTAGGATATGAAACTGCTTTATAAAGGATATAAATCCCGGGGATTCAATCTGAGGAAGGGTTCGATTTTGGATACAAAAAATGCCTTATTGTAAACAAACCTTTTGATGTTAATACAAATCACAGGTTCCTCTCTCTATTGATGTCATTTTTCCACCTTCTTTTTGCACTTTAATTCATGCCGTTTTAGCTACATATGATTGTTATCTCATTGGTTAGATCATAACTGAATTAATAGTTTCTTCAATATTTATTAAACCCTACCTTGTGTACTTGGTTCATAAGCATTTGTTCTTCACCCACTTCAAGTAATTAACTGATTATTAATCCTTGAGAGCACTGTTTCATTTGATTCTCATTTTGACTGTCTGTATACCATATTGTTGCTGAGTTATCCCATTGATCCACATACAAAAAACACAAAAAACATTTTGAATTGAAGTTACCAAGCACCTTTGGTCTACAACCACTAAGGGTTTCTTGGAGTGATAATAGGTACTCCAACACAGGATGGTATGCTACCATAGTGCATATTGGTACTCCAATGCAAGCTGGTATATTACCCCAGCGCAGGTTGGTACTCCAACGCAAGCTGGTATGCTACCCCAACGCAAGTTTCTACTCCAACACAGGATGGTATGCTACCCGAGCACATGTTTCTACTCCAACGTAGGCTGGTATATTACCCCAATGCAGGTTGGTATGTTACTCCAACGAAGGCTCGTATGATACTTCAGTGAAAGTGCATAACTTCCTATGACATATAGATCCATGATTGATAACAGGACAATGATCAAGGTGAGCAGAAGCACAAAAGCAATGATGATGATCATGCCAACATGAATACCTTGCTTGTTAAGAGGGAGTGTTAAATGTTTGAGTCTGATTCTGTGTGAGCTAACGAGTTACTAGTTTTGTATGAACTAGATGCTGACCTGTAGTGTTGGAAATGATTCTTGGTTAGAGTGTCGATGATATGAAAATAGGGGGATAACTTGTTTTTCTATGTAATCACCCTCTACTCCATTAAAATATAAACTTCAAGACCTTGCTCAATGTCATAGTTGTGCAAGAGGAAGTATGTGTCAAGTTTATGCATCTTTTAGGTGTTTATGTGTGAGGTCTTTGAAAGGTTAAATATGCGGTTTAAATAAATACACAACAAACCTAAATTGCAGAAAATAAACTAGCAAACTCACAACAATAACAAGATGATAAAGGAGTTCACCCCCAACTGGGCTACATCTCCTTGAGCCTCCATCAATGGACTAGTCTCTCTGGGATTAGTTTGTCAAAGATTATTTTACAAGTTTCTTCTCAACTCTAATGGATTTATTGACTGTACCATTGGGTTCATAATACATAAAAGCCCCAAAAATGACTATTGGATCTCTGAAAACGGACCATGGCTCATTCGGGCATGACCTCTTCTACATGTGGCCTCGAGCTTCCCTGAGCTTCCTTGTGGAAAAAGACACCTATAAAAGTCCTCAAACGGATCTGAAACCTATCCCAATGTTTTCAAAGAATAACAATTAGTCAAAAATGACTATTCAGCCACAAAAAACAGACTTGGTCTCATCTGAGCATGGCCTCCATCAATGGGGGCCCTAAGCTCCCTAGAGCTCCTGAAACTTCAAGGTAGAAAAACCTGCAAAAGAAGTCTCCAAATGGATTTGAAAATTATTCCAATGGATTCATAACATCCAAAAACCCCTAGCTGGGCTTTTTTGACACCTCATTTGGCCAAAAACTGAAAAAGATAAGCCTCTTGCCATTTTCCTCCTTCAAGCTTGCTGTCTCTGGTTTGCCAAAATGCACTCCTGTGTGAGTAACTTGGCTTCTGGGCGTTTCCCATGCCTAAACCCAGCACACGCGTGCATTCTAAAATTGGTGCCAAAATGTCACACCGTTAGTAGATTTTTGGCCCCCAAAGTCGGAGGTGTTGGGCGCATGGGGGCCATATGGCCACGTCCCTGTGCAAAAAGGGGCACCGTTAGCAACTTCGTTTTGGGCGTGACAAGTAGCAGCGTGTGGGGTTATCCGTTTGATTTAAAAAAATCCACGCAAAAGAGCATATACGAGGTCCCATGGGTTGGTGTATACGGTCGGGGGATAGGGCTAAGCCCCAACCCGGACACGCCCAAAATATACCATAGTGCAATGTTAAATATATATGTAAACATATATATAACAAGGACTAATGTGTGGCGCACTGGTTGGCGGCCTTTGCCAAGACTTTGCATGGTGTGTGGAGGTTCGGGGTTTGAATCCCATAGACTCCATTAAATTTTACACAAACCAAAACAATAACATGGTGCCACGTGACAGCCCATGCCTGGGCCATGTGGCACCTTCCAATTTGCCAATAAAGTGCCATGTGTCATCATGTCATTCACCCAAGCATATATCAAATCAAAACTTGCCATGTCACCACTTGCCATGTCAACACTACCATGTGTGCGTTTGTACCCCTGCCACGTCAGTACCTGACATGTCAGCACTACCATGTGTGCATTCGTACCCCTACCACATAAGCCTATACAGACTGTACAGTCAACAACTTTTTTTTTTCCTATTTGGCAAATAGAAAAGATCGTGATATCTCACTCATCCGATGTCCGTTTGAGCCCGTTCCAAGTGCATTGGGTTCATGATGATGAGGGATACACACCTGTTCATTTTGAGGTGATTCCAAACCCTTTCATTTTTGGGCTAAATTTTGACCCCTGGTCTAGATTCTGATCATGCCTTCCCACTGAAAGGATTTTGGACCCACAAAAGCTGATGATTATTTTCCCGAGCTTCATTACTCTTTTACTTCCAAGTTCTATCAATTGATTCTACTTGAAAAGTCTTTTGGCAATCACCTGGGTACATTGACATCCCTTGCACTGCAACTTGCTATGTCCCTCAACCACTGTTCTCTGGCTGTTGTTGACCCAATGTTCTCTTTTTGCTTGGAAGACTAACAACCTTCCCACTAAGAATCGAGTCCCTCTTGTGAACTCTTTGGCGTCAACACAATCCGCTCTACAATAGCTGCAAAAAATTTCTTGCGACATCTTGTCACAAACCAAGAAAACCATCAATCTTGAAAACAAATTTATACAAGACTGAAAACGATGCCAACAAAGTCTTTTTGCTCTTCAAGCAAATGATCGCATCTTGTACTTCATCAAAGTACATGGCGTTTTCCTGCATCTTGGTGTACTCAAAATCGACTTACAAGCCAACAAACACCATCGACTAAACATAAGTCGAAAAACATGATCAACACAACATAGTCATCAAGACAATATCGACACAAGTCGAGACTCATTTGAAACACATCGACATTCCCAATGACAAGTCGACATTCATGATACACATTCATGTTACAATCATGACTCATTCATAATGAAGTATCACCAAGTTCATTGTTTACACACACACAAAAACACATGCATGTGCATAGCTCTTCAACTCTCCTTCAAGTACAAACATAAGTACATAAACCCAAAAACATGTGGGTACATAAGAGTTGGAAATGAAAAGCTAAATGGCTGCAACAAGTGAGTATCATGCCCCTCTTTTACATCCTCCCGGCGAAGTTGTGCAACAAAAAGAATGCTTTTAAATGAATGGCATTCACATGCAAAATTGCATCATACAAGTTGTGATAAACTGCTGCAACTTGTCAAACTTTCAACAGAAATGCATACATAAGGATGAAATGTGCATCTACAAACAAAAAAATGCAAGCCTTACTTGTTCAAGAAATCTAACCATTTCTTACCAAGCCAATTCAATGATGACTTTTTCTGCTGAAAATCGTCTTCTTGTGAATCATCTTTACTCACATCGATGATGGAATCTCCTCTTCCATTCTTGTCAGTCTCTTTATCCATCTGCTTCTCATGTTGTGGATGAGTGGTTGGATGCAATGTCCAACATTGGTCAATAAGATAACCCCTCTTCTAGCAGTGGGTACAAATCTTTTGCATCCTCTTTTCAAGTTGTCTTTGCTTGTAAAGTTTCCTGAATGTGGTCAATCTTTTCCAACATTTTGAAGCATGATGGTTATCTAAACCACAATATGTACATGGACATTTTCTTCCATTTTTAGATGCAAATTTACCATGCTTAACATAAGCAAAAGCAACCGAGTTATAGGTAGAAATATACCTTGAACATTCACCTTTATCACCTTCTTGAGGAGGTGAATTTGAAGAGTTACTAGCTCTCTTTTGAATACCAACAAATATGTTCTTGTCCTCATGGTTGTCACAACTCTTTTGCATTCATTTTGAACACATACTTTGCATGCTTGAGGGATTGAACTTGCAACAAAAGTTCTTGAACATTCACCTTTATTGACTTCTTGAGGAGGTGAATTTGAAGAGTTACCAACTCTCTTTTGAAGACCAACAAAGATGTTATTGTCTTCATGGCTGTCACAACTTTCTTGTTTCACACATTTGCATTCATTTTGAACACATACTTTGCATGCTTGAGGGATTGAACTTGCAACAAAAGTTCTTGAACATTCACCTTTATAGCCTTCTTGAGGAGGTGAATTTGAAGAGTTAACATCTCTCTTTTGAAGACCAACAAATATGTTATTGTCTTCATGGCTGTCACAACTTTCTTGTTTCACACATTTGCATTCATTTTGAACACATACTTTGCATGCTTGAGGGATTGAACTTGCAACAAAAGTTCTTCTTGGAACTGTTTCCCTTGTCTCCTCAACTTTGGAATTTGCTCCATCTTTATGTTCATATCCAAGACCCCTATACTTGGGCCTCTCCTCAACAACAATAGGTTCAACAATGCCTTGTGCATGCTTGCCTAACCCTCTGCCTTCATAGCCCATTTTTAACAATAACTTGGACCCTATTCCTCTTGTGTGATTTTCAAAAACACCAAAGCATTCATCTTGAGAGGAATTTGAAGATAAAATAACATTACATACCTCATGTTCATGCATGTACTTGGTAAAGGTTTCCTTTGCCTCATGGAGTTGAGTCTCCATCTCATGCAACTTTTCAAGAAGTTGGTGCTTCTCCTCCTTCATGGCCATCAACTGCTCTTGAAGGACAATGCTCTCCTTCCTATCTTCCCACATCTCTTGCACCATATCTCTCATGGTTACAAATGCCTTCAACATATCTTTGTCAAATAACTTGGACAATGAAGATGTATGAGAACTTTCATTGTTTGAAGCTTCCTCCATCTTTGCAAGATATCAAACTTCAACACAAAACTTGCACAATAATACCGAGAGCTAAATCTCTAGCTATCAATGGCAATCACATGAGCAAAACAATGCTCTGATACCACCTGATCTGAAAATAGGGGGCTAACTTGTTTTGCTATGCAAGCACCCTCTACTCCATTAAAATATAAACTTCAGGACCTTGCTCAATGTCATAGTTGTGCAAGAGGAAGTATGTGTCAAGTTTATGCATATTTTAGGTGTTTATGTCTGAGGTATTTGAAAGGTTAAATATGTGGTTTAAATAAATACACAACAAACCTAAATTGCAGCAAATAAACCAGCAAAATCACAACAATAACAAGATGATAAAGGAGTTCACCCCCAACTGGGCTACATCTCCTTGAGCCTCCATTAATGGACTAGGCTCTCTGGGATTAGTTTGTCAAATATTATTTTACAATATGCTTCTCAACTCCAATGGATTTAATGACTATACCATTGGGTTTAGAATACATAAAAACCCCAAAAATGACTATTGGATCTCTAAAAACAGACCATGGCTCATCCGGGCATGACCTCTTCTACATGTGGCCTTGAGCTTCCCTGAGATTCCTTGTGGAAAAATCACCTGTAAAAATCCTCAAATGGATTTGAAACCTATCCCAATGTGTTCATAGTATAACAATTAGTCAAAAAAGACTATTCAGTCACAAAAAACAAACTTGGGCTCATCTGAGCATGGCCTCCATCAATGGGGGCCCTAAGCTCTCTGGAGCTCCTGAAACTTCAAGGTAGAAAAAACTGCAAAATAAGTCTCCAAATGGCTTTGAAAAATATGCCAATGGATTCACAACATCCAAAAACCCCTAGCTGGGCTTTATAGGCACCTCATTTGGCCAAAAACTGGAGAAGGTAGGCCTCCTGCCATTTTCCTCCTTCAAGCTTGTTGTCTCTGGTTTGCCAAAACGCACTCCTGTGTGAGTAACCTGGCTTCTAGGCGTTTCCCATGCCTAAAACCAACACACACACACTTTCCAAAATTGGTGCCAAAATGTCGCACCGTTAGCAGATTTTTGGCCCCCAAAGTCGGAGGTGTTGGGCGCATGGGGGCCATATGGCCACGTCCCAACACAAAAAGGGGCACTGTTAGCAACTTCGTTTTGGGCGTGACAAGTGGCAGCGCGTGGGGTTATCCGTTTGATTTAAAACAATCTGCGTGAAAGAGAATATGTGAGGTCCCATGGGTTGGTGTATACAGCTGGGGGCTGGGACTAAGCCCCAGCCTGGAGGCACCCAAAATATACCATAGTGCAATGTTAAATATATATGTAAACATATATATAACAAGGCATAATGTGTGGCGTGCTAGTTGGAGGCCTTTTCCAAGACTTTGCATGGTGTGTGGAGGTTTGGGGTTCGAATCCCACAGACTCCATTAAATTTTACACAAACCAAAACAATAACACAGTGCCACGTGGTAGCCCATGCCTCGGCCACATGGCACCTTCCAATTTGCCAATAAAGCGCCACGTGTCATCACATCATTCACCCAAGAATATATCAAATCAAAACTTTCCATGTCACCACTTGCCACATCAACACCTAACATGTTATCACTTCCACGTGTGCATTCACAACCCTAGCACGTCAGCCTGTATGGACTGTACAGATTGTACAGTCAACAACTTTTTTTTGCCTGTTTGGCAAATCGAACAGATCGCGATATCTCACTCATCCGATGTCCGTTTGAGCCCATTCAAAGTGCGTTGGGTTTGTGACGAGGAGGGATACACACTTGTTTGTTTTGAGCTGATTCCAAACACTTTCATTTTTGGGCTAAATTTTGACCCCTAGTCCAGATTCTGATTAGTCGATTAATAGAATCAGAGGTTACTAGCTAGAGGGCCAACCGATAATGTTGGAGGTTTTTTCCAGCTAGATGACTAATGTGTGACTATGATGGTGATACTTGTTACATGATCTCTTTGATCATATGATAGCCTGTGTGGCTATGGTGATGCTACTTGTAGATTGGTCTGGAAGACCATGTGAGTCTTTCCCATGCCATGTGAGATGGACGGATGTGTTTGAGACCACTACATGAAGAACATCTTAGTTAATACTTGTTTATCTAAGAGGGAGTGTAGATGTTTTGGTAGCTACAAGAGGTATTAACCTCCACGTGCAACCTATGACTTAGAATATAATATTTCGGAAGCAAGTGAACCATTAAACATATGTGTGGAAACCCTAGATGACAATTCGACCTAATAGAATAAATAATATTAGAATATTATCTTCCAGAAATATAAGTCAGCTCCACATGAAAAAGATAAACATAAAATATAATTACCAGAAAGTCAGGTTAGCCCAGCCAGAAAAGTCACTGGACATATTAATATAAATAGAGGATGTTTTATCTCATTTGTACACCTAATTAGTGCGCAAGTCTTGTGGAGATTTGTAGTTGCAACTATAACTGCAAGGATGAATAAGGGCGCATGGTCATCTCTTGGTCTTGGTCTCTCTCTTGGTGATTTTTGTTAGAAAAACAGGATCGTGGAGCAATAAAATAAAACAAATGCGGAAACAAAACATAGAAGATACACAATACAATAGAGACACAGATTTACGTGGTTCACCCAGTGTGGTCTATGTCCACCAGAGAAATTGCTAGGTCCTTCCTTTATTATTATCCATCATATGAAGGGATACAACCTACAACAAACCTGTTGTAACTTCCTCTTCTTTCTCTCATAGTCTCCTATCTCAGAATACAATATTCACCATCTACAATGGCTGCAATACATTTCCCTCATAAAAGAGGGTTTCCTTCTAGGGAAAAAACCCTAACATAATTTTTACCATTAAATCTGCGACCTTTTAATGAACGGTCCAGATTTACAATAAAATTACAATATACATTTACAAAGAAATTTTTTCTTCGGGGGCTTCACCCCCGAACCCCCACTGGGGACCCACTTGCCCCCAATCGAGGAGATACCCCCCCCGGACCCCGTAGAGGGGGTACCCTCCCTCTGCACTCCCCCGTGTGGAAGAGTGTACATACTTCTGGGGTGTAAATACTTCATGGGGTATAAACACGGCTGAAAGTAAAAGACCTCTGAATGAGGAAGATAATCAGGCTCCACAACCAACAATTTTCTTGGTGATATTCTTTCTAAGTATGGAAAAAGTATGAGAGAGAGAGAGTAGTCTAGCTGCAATTGTGTATGGTACTTGTTCTGTGGATATGGAGAGTCTCTCTCTTGGGTGCTACCATTGGAGAAGAAGCGCTCTACTTGATCTGGATTATTTTTGGAACTAAATGAGAGAGAAGATATAATAAATAAATGCACAGAGATATATTAGATATCCAATATAACAGAGATATAACAAAGATATAAACACAGAGATATAGTAATACACAATTTCTATT
Source organism: Picea glauca (assembly GCA_000966675.3). Taxonomy (NCBI): domain Eukaryota; kingdom Viridiplantae; phylum Streptophyta; class Pinopsida; order Pinales; family Pinaceae; genus Picea; species Picea glauca. The sequence continues at coordinate 271,904 of JZKD02S1849741.1, read as the reverse complement.
AATGAGTGAAATGTACATAATTGTAAAATACAGAGTGATGAACTCGCTAGAATGGTGGCAGCTTATCTTCGAGAAGAGATGTGACAGCTATGCTCATTCGCAAGAAGATTATTGATACAATGAGGCTCCAAAGGCATTTTTAACACAAGGAGAATCCAAAACCCTAACCCCGGAAGATGAAAATCCAAAAGGTTTGTAGGCCTCGATGGGGGTAGTTGATACATCAACTTACTAGGGGCATAACTTTTGCATACGATCTCCATTTGGGGTGCTCGATACATCGTTGGAAAGGTCTATCTGAGAAGAAAACATTCTGAATGGCCCAGGAGAGTGCATTTGGAAATCACTTGGGCCCAAAACCCCCCCAAAAATCGTTTAGGGCCTCAAAACAACCCCAAAAGTTTGGGACCCAAAAAATTGCCGAAAAACTACCAAGGTGGAAAATTGTTTTTCGAGCCAGTGGAATTGGTGGGTGGCCATCAATATCCACTTGGATATCTACTTGTCTTGATTTGTTGTTTTAGTTAGCAACTAGGGTTTATCTGTTGATTATGGAGTAGGCTTGTTAGAATTATTCTAAGTAAAGGTTAGTGTGCTCGAGGGTGGCATATGTGAATTCCTATGGTTGGGTGACAATGATGTGACATTGTCTATGGTTAAACGAGCATACCAAAATTTCAACACCCATTGTGCCAAGTTCCCATGGGTGATGGGAAATATTTTTTAGAATCTGAACCTTGGTGAGCTACTTTCCTTTTTGCAGAAGTTGTCTTGTTAAACTTGTTGAAGGATTTTATGAACTTATTGCTAGGGGGGTTAGATCCATTCAATCGATCTAGCTGCATTATTTTCTCAAGTGAGGGATAACTTTGTCGGTGAAGATGCACCATGAGGATTATGAAGGGCTCTATTATAAATTTGCTTGATTGGGTTGTGTGGATGCACCCCCATAGGTGAAGCAACAATATTTTTGTTCCTTTCTACAATATGATTCTACTGAATAAAAAGGTCTTGTGTCGATGCTTCAATGATTGCAATGTCCTTTTGTTCACCTTCTCACCAAATCATGAAGAGGATAAACTTTGCAGCACTATTTTTTCAGGACAATAGTCAGAACTACCTCTGGTATACGATAGAGCTGACCCCCCAAAGTAACAATGACGCTACAAGGTCGAGCCTCATAAACAACAAGACGATTCCACATATATGTATGGATTAACATAACATCAAAAAATTCTAGTGGTACAACATCACACTATACCTCATCCTTGAAGGGCTTGATGCCATAGGATAAATGACACTACTCGCTGGTACAAAGATCTCGACCCTAGCAAATCCACCCGATGTTGTATGGATGTGGGTGTGGTGTTGTCGACAAATCCAATCACTTGATGACCTCTACTAAGATTAGGTTCTTCTGGCTTCTGCTATCAACAATAAAATGCAACATGGTCCCCTTCACCCACATCTGTGAATGGAAGAGGTGCTCCCCCTCCTCAGGATCCTCTGTTTCTTCTGGTTCGATTGTTGTGGCCATGACAATAATAGTGGGTTCTGCATCAATGATCCATCTCCTTTTATTATTTTCTGAATCATAGTCTGATTCGGGGCTCGACTCTAATTCTTTGAGCTCTGATACTAATGATTGTTTCGAGCGACATTCATCGATGTTGTGCTAAGGGATTTTGTGGAAGTCACACCACTTCCCAGTGTACTTCTTCATATTTATGTTGCTCTTCTTTTCTTGCGGTTTAGAATAGTTGTCTTGAGGTTGGATATTCTATGAGTTAGGGATGCATTTACCATACTTTGGTTGTTGCGTATTTGTACATCCAAATTCCCATTGTTTTGCTGGTTAAATTTCTGATTGATTTTGACAACATATCAATAAGAGACAACTAGTGATGAGATGTCGAGAAACTCTATTTTGATTTGGATGCACTTGTGTAGAGCCCCACGATATTTTAGAAACAAATGTTGCTCATAGTATTTGATACCCAGATTGGTGCACAAGGTATGGAAGGTGTTTGTTAACTATGACACTGTTTGGTCCCTCTCTTGATGTAGCGTGGTCCATTCCATGTATTGGTTTTCATAGTTTCCAATAGGGTAATATTGCTCCTTGACCGCATCCATAAAAAAATACCAAGTGGGCTCATCCCAAAATATTACAGACTCCCTTGTGGAATTTTTATTCTAGTAAGTTTCCAACCAATGTTTGACATGGGGGACAACCTTAAGGAGAACAAAGGTGACCTTTTATCGATCGAAAAAATTGTGGACAAAGAAATAAACTTCTAACAGATTTAACCACTTTTTCAAATCCTTCGCATCAATGTGACCTTTAAATAATATCAAATTAACTTGTACCTTTAATTGTGGAGTGTCTCCAAAGAGACTAGTTGGCGAAGATGCACCTGCTATTGTCGGTAATGATGAGGACACACCTGCTATTGTTGGTAATCATTGAAGGATTTGGTCAAAATTCTCCAACATCTCGTTCATCTGTTGCACAAGGAATTCCATGAGCAACAACTTGATAGGATATTTTTCTCCCTCATTTTTCTTTTCTTCTACCATGGGAGGCCACTTGGGCTAGCGAGAGTTGTTTTCCTCAAGAGAAACCAACTCGAGACCCAACTCACTATATCCTGACCTCATCGATCAAGACATGCACTTAGAAACGAAATGGATCAGCCTGCTCTGATACCACTGATACAAATTATTTTCAAGAACAAAATGAAGGATGAGAATTACAATCAAATACACATAAATATTTCCAGAAAAACAGAGATATAGTAAACTGTACATAAACTATAAAATTACAGAGGGAACAAACTCAATAGAATGGTGGGATATTATCTATGAGAAGAGATGTGATGGATAAGCTCATTCGAAAGAAGATGATGATGTTTACAATGAGGCTCCAAATTCCTTTTTAACATAAATAAAATCCAAAACCCTAACCCTGAAAGATGAAACACCAAAAGGTTTACGAGCCTCGTTGGGGGTAGTTGATACGTCAACTTCTCGATGGTGTAACTTTTGTATACAATTTCCATTTGGGGAACATGATAACTCATTGGAAAGGTATAGTCAAGTACAATACATTTCGTTCATCCTATAAGTTTCCTTTAGTTACATGGTAGGCTCCAACGAGCCAAAGAATGTCTTTTAGGGCCTCAAAACGACCCCAAAATTTCTGGACCCAAAAAACTCTAGAAAAATTGCCAAGGTGGAAACCCATGTTTTGAGCTAGTGTAATAGGTGGGTGGCCATGAATATCCATCTAGATAATTTCTTCCCCTTAGGAATAAATGACCCCCATTGTGTCAAGTTCCTACGACAGATGGGAAAGCTTTTTCTAAATCCGAACCTTGGGGAGTTTCTTGCCTTGCTGTAGAAGTTGTCTTTCTTAGCTTGTTGAAGGTTGTTATGAACCTGTTGCTCAAGGGGTTGGATCCATTCAACCGATCTAGCTACATGATCTAATCGAGTGTGGGAGGACTCTTTCGGTGAATATGCAACATGAGGAGGATGAAGGGATCTATTACAACTTTTCTTGATTAGGCTGTGTGGATGCACCCTTGTAGGTGAAGCAACAATATTTTTGTGCCCTTCTACAATTTGATTCTGCTGAATAGAAAGGTCTTGGGTCGAGGCTGTAGTGGTTGAAGTGTCCTTTTTTTCACCTTTTTAATAGATCATGAAAAGGATAATCTTTTTGGTATGAGAGTTTACTTTACGACAATGTTTTCTCAGGACAATAGTCGAAACTACCTCTGGTATCTTATAGAGTTGACCCCCCAGAGTAATAATGATGCTACAAGGTTGAGACTCATAAACAACATGATTCTTCCACATATATGGTTGTCCTAATAGAACATCATAGAGCTACAATGGGGAAACATCACACAATAACTCATCCTTGAATGATTGATGTCGTAGGACATACAACATTATTGGCTGATAGGAAGATCTTGACCCTCACGAAGCCACTTGTTGTTGAATGGATGTAGGTGTGGTGTTGTCGGAAAATCCAAATTCTTGATGACCTCTGCTCATATTAAGTTCTCTTGACTTCCTCTATCAGCGATAAAATGCAATTAGGTTCCCTTCACACACATTTTTGAATGGACGAGGCACTCCCCCTCCTTAGGATCCTCTAGTTCTTCTGGTTGGATTGTTGTGGTCGTGGAAATAGTAGTGCATTATGCATCAATGATCTATCTCCTTTTATTATTTTTTGAATTAGATTCCGATTCGTGGATCAAATCTATTTATTTGAGCTCGGATACTAATGACTGTTTCAAGCAACATTCATCGGTGCTATTCCAAGGGAGTTTGTGGAAGTCGCACCAATTCCTAGTGTCCTTCTTTGTATTTCCATTGATTTTATTTTCCTATGGCTTGGAATGGTTGTATTAATGTTGTCTCTTATGTGAGTTAGGGTTGCCTTTACCATAATTTGGTTGTTTCATATTTGTAGACCCAAATTCCTTCTTGTTCTCTTGCTTAAATTTCTACTCGATTTTGACAACATATCGATAAGTAGCTCCTAGTGATGAGATCTCCAGAAAATCCATTTCAGTTTGGATGTACTTGTGTAGAGCCTCGCATTATTTTAGAACCAAATTTTGTTTGAAGTATTTGATACCCAAATAGGTGTGCAAGGTATGGAAGGTGTTTGTGAACTCTGAAACTGTTTGGACCCTCTCTTGATGTAGCGAGATCAATCTCATGTATTGGTCATCATAATTTCCAACAGGGTAATATTTCTCCTTGAACACATCCATTAAATAATACCAAGTGGGCTCAACTCGAAATAGTCCAGGATACTCTCTGGAATTTTTCTCCTGGTAAGTTTCTCACCAATGTTTGACATGGGGGACATGCTTAAGGAGCGCAAAGGTGATATGTTCTCTATCAGAAAAACTGTGGAAAGAGAAATAATGTTCTATCAAATTTAACCACTTTTCCAAAGCATCTTCATCGACCTGACCTTCAAATACAAAAATATAAAAATCAACTTGTATCTTGAAAGGGGAAACGTCTCCAAAGTGACTGCTTGACAAAGACGCGCTTGCTATTGTTGGTAACCATTGAAGGATTTGGGAAAAATTCTCCAACATCTCGTTCCTCTGTTGCACGAGGGATTCTGTGAGCAACAATTTCAGGATATCCTACTCCCTCATATCTCTTTTCTTCCACCATGGGAGGCTAGTTGGGTTGGAGAGAGTGGTTTTCCTCAAGAGAAACTAGCTCCAAACCCAAATCTCTATATATTGACCTCATTAGGGACATACACAAAGAAATGACAAGGAGTAGCCTGCTTTGATACCAATGATCTGAATTATTTTTGGGAACAAAATGAAGGTAGAGATATAACAATGAAATACACAAAAATATTTCCAGAAACACAAAGATACAATAATACACAATTTCTATTAATGAGATAAATGTACAAAAACTATAAAAATACAAATCTAATGCACTCAATAGAATGGTGGCAACTTATCTCTCACAATATATGTGACAGATATGCTTATTCACAAGAAGATAATGATGTTTAAAATGATGCTCCAAATGCATTTTTAACATAAAAAACCAAAACGCTAACCCCAAAAGATGAAATGCCAAAAGGTTTGCGGGCCCCGATGGGGGTAGTTTATATGTCAACTTCCCGAGGGCGTAACTTTTGCATACGATATCTGTTTGGGTAACAAAATAGGTCGTTGGAAAGGTATAGATGAGAAAAACACTTTTTATTTTTCCTAGCATCTTCCTTTTGCAAATTTTCAACACTGTCGAGAAAAAAAAAACGTTGTTTAGGGGCTCAAAATGATCCTAGAAGTTTAGGATCCAAAATATCATAGAAAAACTACCAAGGTGGAAAACTATGTTTTGAGGCAGTGGAACATGTGAGTGTCCACTGATATCCATTTGAATCATTCCTTTTCCCTTAGGAAGAAATAGTCCACATTACGTCAAGTTCCTGTGGGTGATGGAAAAGATTTTGTTGAATCTGAACCTTGGTGAGCTTCTTGCCTTGTTGCAAACATTGTCTTGCTTAGCTTGTTGAAGGTTGTCATGAACCTTTTGTTGGAGGGATTGGATCCATTCAACTGATCTAACTGCATGATATTCTCGAGTATGGGAGGACTCTATCGGTGAAGATGCAGCTTGAGGAGTATGAAGGGATTTGTTATAACTTTTCTTGATTGGGTAGTGTGGATGTACCCTCGTAGGTGAAGCAACAATATTTTTGTGCCCTTCTACAATATTATTCTAATAAATAGAAAGGTATTGGGTCAAGGATGCAGTAGTTTAAGTTTCCTTCTCTTCACCTTCTGAACAGATCATGAAGAGGATAAACTTTGCGATGTGAGAGATTACTTTGTGGCATTGTTTTGTTGGGACAGTAGTCGAAACTACCTCTAGTATCATGTAGAGTTGACCCCCCATAGTAACAATGACTCTATGGGGTCAAGAATCATAAAAAAAATGATGCTTCCACATATATGTATGGCCTAACATAACATCACAAAATGCCAGTGGGGAAACATCACATAGTACTACATCCTTGAAGGGATTGATATCATAAGATAGGCGACACTGTTGGTTGACATGAAAATATCAAACTTGATGAAACCACCCTATGTTGTATGGATGCGTGTGTGGTGTTGTCAAAAAACACAACTTCTTAATGACCTCTGCTAAGATTAGGTTCTTTTGGATTCCACTATCAAGAGTAAAATGTAGCAGTGTCCCCTTCACCCACATCTATGAATGGGAGATGCGCTCCCCCTCCTCAGGATCCTATGGTTCTTTTGATTGGATTGTTGTAGTCATGGCAGTAGTAGTGGGTTATACATCAATAATATATCTCCCTTTATTATTTTTTGAATCAATGCCCAATTTGGGCCTTGACTCTATTTCTTTGAGCTCGGCTACCAATGATTGTTTCAAGGGACATTCATCGGTGTTGTGCCAAGGGATTTTGTGGAAGTTGCGCCACTTCCCAATGTCCTTCATTGTATTCACGTTTCTCTTATTTTCTTGTAGATTGGATTGGTTGTCTTGAGGTTGGTTCTTCTATGAGTTAGGGTTGCCTTTACCATACTTTGGTTGTTGTGGATTTGAAGAGCCAAATTCCCACTTGTTCTACTGCTTAAATTTATGCTCGATTTTGACAGCATATTGATAAGTGGCTCCTAGTGATGAGATGTCTAGATACTCCATTTTGGTTTGGATGTACCTATGTAGAGCACTGTGGTATTTTATGACCATATGTCGCTTAAAGTATTTGATACCCAACTTGGTGTGCAAGGTATGGAAGATGTTTGTGAACTTCGACATTGTTTGGCCCATCTATTGATGTAGCATGGTGCACCTCATGTATTGGTTGTCATATTTTCTATAGGGTAATATTTCTCCTTGACTGCATCCATAAAAAAATCCCAAGTGGGCTCAACCCAAAATATTCTAGACTCCTCTTTGGAATTTTCCTCCCAGTAAGTTTCCCACCAATTTTTGACATGGGGGACAACCTTAAGGAGTGCAAAGGTGATATTTTTTCTATCAAAAAAATTGGGGACAGAGAAATAACCTTCTAGAATATTTAACCACTTTTCCAAAGCATCCGCATCAATTTGACCTTCAAATATTGGAATATCGAAATTATCTTTCTCCTTGAATGGTACATCGTCTCCAAAGCGACTGCTTGATGAAAACATGCCTACTATTTTCAGTAATTGTTGAAGGATTTGGGAAAAAATATCCAACATATTGTTCCTCTATTGCGTGAGAGATTCTGTGAGAAACATCTTGATAGGATATTTTCCTCCCTCATCTCTCTTTTCTTCCACCATTGGTGGCTTCTTGGGTTGGCAAGAGAGGTTTTTCTCAAAAGAAACTAGCTTGAGACCCAACTCTCTATATCCCGACCTCGTCGAGGACATGCACTAAGAAACAATAAGGAGCAACTTGATTTGATACCACTGATCCGGATTATTTTTGGGAGTGTAATGAAGACAGAGATATAACAATGAAATACACAAAAATATTTCCAGAAAAATAGAGATACAATAATACACAATTTGAATTAATGAAATAAATGTACAAAAACTGTAAAAATACAAAGTGAATGAACTCAATAAAATGATGGAAACTTATATCTGAGAAGAGATGTGATGGCTATGCTCATTCAAAAGAAGATGATGATGTTTACAATGAGGCTCCAAAGGCATTTTTAACATAAAGAAAATCCAAAACCATAACCCTGAAAGATGAAATGTTAAAATGTTTGCGGGCCCCAATGAGGGCAGTTGATACGTCAACTTACTGAGGGTGTAACTTTTGCATACGATCTATGTTTGGGGAACACAATAGCTTGTTGGAAAAGTCCAGTCAAGGAAAACACATTCTATTCAACCTAGAATCTACCATCGGTTTCATGTTACTCTCTCCTGAGCCAAAAATACGTTGTTTAGGGCCTCAAAATGGCCTTATAAGTTTAGGACCTTAAAAACCGTAGAAACACTACCAAGGTGGAAAATCATGTTTTAAGCCAATGGAATAGGTGGTTATCCACCAATATCCATTTAGATCATTCCTTCCCCTTTAGTAATTAATGGTATCCATTGCATCAAGTTCCCATGGGAGATGGGAAAGCTTTTGATGAATTTGAACCTTGGTGAGTTGCTTGCCTTGCTACAGAAGTTGTCTTGTTTAGGTTATTGAAGGTTGTTATGAACCTATTGTTGAAGGGGTTGGATATGTTAAAATGATCTAGCTACATGATATTCTTGAGTGTGGGAATAATCTGTCGGTGAATATGAAACATGAGGAGTATCAAGGGCTCTGTTATAACATTGCTTGATTGTTCAATGTGGATGCACCCCCGTAGGTGAAGCAACAATATTTTTGTGACCTTTTACAATTTTATTATGTTGAATAGAAAGGTCTTGGGTCATGGATGTAGTGGTTGAAGTTTCATTATGTTCATCTTCTGACCATATCATGAAGAGGCTAAAATTTGCAGTATGAGAGATTACTTTGCGACACTATTTTTTTGGGAAAGTAGTCATAACTATCTCTGGTATCCTGTAGAGCTGACCCTAAGAGTAACACTGATTCTATGGGTTCGATATTCATAAAAAGCATCACACTTACACATATATGGATGGATTAACAAAAAATCACAGACTTTGAGTGGGGCAACATCACATAATGCCTCATCCTTGAATGGCTTGATGTTGTAGGACAAGAGACACTACTGGCTAATATGAAGATCTCGACCCTGGTGAATCCACCCGATGTTGTATGCATGCAGGTCTCGTGTTGTCAGAAATTCCAACTGTTTGAGGAAATCTCAAGAGATTAGGTTCTCCTGGCTTCCTCTATCAACAATAAAATGCAGCGAGGTCCCCTTTACCCACATATGTGAAAGGAAGAGACTCTCCCCCTCCTTAGGATCCTCTAGATCTTTTGGTTGGATTGTTGAGGTCATGACAATAGTAGTGGGTTCTGCATCAATAATCTATCCCATTTTATGGTTTACTGAATTAGAGTCTGATTTGGGGCTTGTATCCATTTCTTTTAGCTCGGCTACCAATGATTTTTTCGAGCGACATTCATCGGTGTTGTGCCAAGGGATTTTGTGGAAGTCACATCACTTCCTAGTGTCCTTATTCATATTCATGCTTCTCCTCTTTTCCCGGGACTTGGATTGGTTTTCTTGAGATTGGTTATTCTGTGAGCTAGGGCTGCCTTTACCATATATTTGTTGTTGTGGATTTGCAAACCTAAATTCCTACTTGTTCTGCTACTTAAATTTCTTCTCAAATTTGACAGAATATCGATAAACGACTCCTAGTGATGAGATGTGTAGAAAATCCATTTCTATTTAGATGTACCTATGTAGAGCCTAGTGGTATTTTAGAATAAGAAGCCGCTCAAAGTATTTGATTTTCATCTTGGTGCGCAAGGTATGGAAGGTGTTTTTCAACTCTGACATTGTTTGGCCCCTCTCTTGATGCAACGTGGTCCATTTCATGTATAGGTCGTCATAGTTTCTAACAAGGTAATATTTATCCTTGATTGTATCCATAAAAAAATCCCAAGTGGGATCAACCCCAAATATTCTAGACTCCTCTGTGGAATTTTTATACCAGTAAGTTTCCCACCAATATTTTACACGGGGAACAACCTTAAGGAGTGCAAATGCGATCTTTTATCTATCAGAAAAATTGTGGACAGAGAAATAAAATTCTATCATATTTCCAAAGCATCCGCATCAATATGACCTTCAAATACAGGAATATCAAAATTAACTTGTACCTTGAATGGGGAAGCATTTCCAAAGTGACTTGTTGATGAAGACACACCTGCTATTGTCTATAATCTTTGAAGGATTTTGGAAAAATTCTCCAACATATTGTTCCTCTGTTGCGTGAGGGATTCAACGAGAAACAACTTGATAGGAGTGCAAATGTGATTATCAAAAAAATTGTGGATAGAGAAATAACCGTCTAGAATATTTAACCACTTTTTCAAAGCATCTGCATCAATATGACCTTCAAATAAAGGAATATAAAAATTAACTTGTACCTTGAATGGGGCAGTGTCTCCAAAGCGACTGCTTGATGAAGACGCGCCTGCTATTGTCTATAATCATTGAAGGATTTGAGAAAGTTTCTCCAACATCTCGTTCCTCTATGGTGTGAGGGATTCAATGAGAAACAACTTGATAGGATATCATGCTCTCTCATATCTCTTTTCTTACACCACGGGAGGTCGCTTGGGCTAGTGAGAGTGATTTTCCTCAAGAGAAACTAGATTGAGACCCAACTCTCTATATCCTAACCTCGACGGTGACATGCACTAAGAAACGAAAAGGAGTAGCCTTCTTTGATACCATTGATCTAGATTATTTTTGGGAATGAAATGAAGGAAAATATATAACAATGAAATACAAAAAAATATTTTCAGAAACACAGAGATACAATAATATGAAATTTCTATTAATGAGAGAAATGTATAGAAACTTTAAAAATACAGAGTGAATGAATTCAATAGAATGATGACAACTTATTTCTGAGAAGTGATGTGATGGCTATGCTCATTCGCAATAAAATGATGATGTTTACAATTAGGCTCTAAAGGTCTTTTTAACATTAAGAAAATCCAAAACCCTAACCCAAGAAGATGAAAATTCAAAAGGTTTGAGGGCCCCGATGTGGGTAGTTGATACATCAACTTCCCAAGGGGGTAACTTTTCCATATGATCTCTGTTCGTGGCGCACAATAGCTCCTTGGAAATTTCTAGCCGAGGTAAACACATTCTGTTCTGCGTAACATTAGCATTAGGCCACTCTTTAGGCGATGTCGAGCCAGAAAAACGTCATTTAGGGCCTCAAAATGGCCCCATAAGTTTAGGACCCGAAAAACCATATAAAAACTGCCAAGGTGGAAGCTCATGTTTTGAACCAGTGGAATAGATGGGTGGCCACCGATATCCATATATATCATTCCTTCCCCCTTATGAAGCAATGGTCCCCATTGCGTCAAGTTCCCATGGGAGATGGGAAAGATTTTATTGAATCTGAACCTTGGTGAGTTGCTTGCCTTGTTGCAGAAGTTGTCTTGCTTAGATTGTTGAAGGTTGTTATGAACCTGTTGATGGAGGAGTTGGATCCTTTCAACTGATATAGTTGCATGATCTGCTCGAGTGTGGGAGGACTTTGTTGGTGAAGATGAAACATGACGATTATGAAGGGATTTGGTATAACTTGTCTTGATTGGGCAACATGGATTCACCCTCCCTTATACAATCTACTTCTTCTAAATAGAAAAGTATCATGTCGAGGCTGCAGTGGTTGCATTTTCCTTATGTTAACCTCCTAACTAGATCGTGAAGAGGCTAAACTTTGTGGCATTGTTTTGTTGGGAAAGTTGTCGGAACTACCTCTGGTATCCTATAGAGATGACCCCCATATTAATAATGATGCTATGAAGTCGAGACTCATAAAATACATGACGCTTCCACATATATGGATGGCCTAACAGAACATCACAAATTATAGTGAGGAAACATCACACAATACCTCATCTTTGAAGGGCTTGATGGGAGACTGTTGGTTGACACAAAGATCTTGACCCTAGCGAAGCCACTCGATGTTGTATGGATGTGGGTGAGGTGTTGTTGACAAATCGAATTTCTTGATGACCTCTGTTGATATTAGGTTCTTCTGGATTACACTATCAACAATAAAATGCAGTGGGGTCCCCTTCACCCACATATGTGAATGGAACAAGAACATCCCCTCCTCAGGATCCTTTGGTTCTTCTCATTGGATTGTTTCGGTCGCGACAATAGCAGTGGGTTATGCATCAATGATATGTCTCCTTGTATTATTTTTTGAATAAAAGTCCGATTCATGGCTCAATTCTATTTCTTTGTGCTCGAATACCAATGACTATTTCAAGCAACATTCAACAGTGTTGTGTGAAGGGATTTTATGGAAGTCACACCACTTCCCAATGTCCTTCTTCGTATTCTCGTTGATCTACTTTTCCTTTGGCTTGGACTGGTTGTATTGATTTTGGATCTTCTGTGAGTTAGCACTGCATTTACCATACTTTGGTTGTTGCGGATTTGCAGACCTAAATTCTCGTTTGTTTTGCTACTTAAATTTCTCCTCGATTTTGAAAACATATTGAGAAGCGGCTTCGAGTGATGAGATGTACAGAAAATCCATTTCAAACATCTCCATTTTTGTAACTGCTACTTCAAGAATAAGGCGAATGGACACATTGAAGTTACTAAATTTTGTATAAAATAGGATAGAAGCTCATTTGAAAATGACTTTTTGGCTTTTCAAGCATTGTATAGAACCAAGAACTTTTTCGAATACACTTTGTTAATTAATATGGAGAATCCCTCAGGGCCACCATATTATAGAAGGAATTCTGTGTAGAAACAAATAAGAGCTTTGAACTACTTCAAGTGAAGATAATTGTTGTTTCTATGGACTACAAGAATGTTTGTTTGTTGTAGATTGATTCTTATACAATCTTTGTCATTCTATAGTTATTGATGTTTCTTTGAATATTTCAATGCCTTGATATTTGTGGGTTATTATCATATATGTTTTTGTGATCTAAATTAATCTGATTATATACATTTGTATGCACTTGTTTCCAATATTTCCCTTTTGTTGCAGCTAACTGTATAAAAGCTGTGTAAGATTTTGGTTTCATTATAACTCACTGGTTACTCTAGTGTTCTCCTAGATATGATAGGTTAGCATATATTAGCAATAGATTGGTTGTATTTACATACACAATCTTCATCTACATCTTGCATTTAGATTCTCTCCATCCATCTGGCCCCACCGGTATACCAGACCGTAACTGATAAGAAAAACAAAAGATAGAAACAAATGGAAACCAAGCCAAATTTCGGATGAGATTCCTAATTCAGATGGTGTATAGTCTAGTTGGGACTATATACAGGGGAGTACCCATTACTATTTTTGGGTGAATCTGAACCCATAAACAATTTCAAATCTTAGAATTCTCTTAGCATTTGTCATTTCCAATTTTCACCTTTTTACCATGTTTTGTTTCTATTTCCATAAATTTTAATTTACAAACATTCAATGCTAAACCCAGTGCTAAATGTGATGCTAAATTTAGTGATAAACACAACATTAAAGTCAGTGATAAATCTATTGGACACACCTACCACACTTAGAGGGGGGGTGAATGAGTGTGAGACTCTTTTTACCAAAAAATTCCCTCTTACACAAAACTCATTAGTTAGCATTCAACATTTACTCATAACTCATTGTTGTCATTTATAACTAGTTACATGTGAAATTATATCAACAACATATATCAGAAACATACATCAACAATAAATCATCACCACAAGGAACACAAAGAACACAAGATGTATGTACAATATTTTTTTTATTACGGACTACAATCTGTGGGGTTTATCAACAACAACTGAATAGAGTACAACTCTACAAGAGCACCAACTCTATAATGCAAGACTCAAATTACACCCTCAACACTAACTGAGATGAGGCACCAATCCTCAACACATATCAATCTGCAATAGGTACACGACCTGTCAGTAGTGCAACCCGCGTGTGTACGCGCCCTGGCTCATTACAGCCCGCGTATGTACGCAACCAGTATATACAGCAGCTTGTGTATACCTTCTGAGATATTAGGGTTTATCCTTTTCATCATATACTTAGATCCTCTGCAACCTGCAATCACATTCTTTTATGTCCTTCACTGTTCAAACAGAGTCTTAGTGATAGATCTGAGTCCAAAAAATGAAGATCTAGAACCTGCTTCATTCTTCAACACCCAGCCATCAGCTCAAACACAAATATCCATGATTTTATCCATTGTACATGCCTCGTCTTCATACAGTCCGCGTATGTACATGATCTGGCCCATTACAGCTCATATATACCTTAGAAACTACGGTTTCTGTAGCTCCAAGACTTTTGTCATCAAGATCTTCGATATTGTCGAAACTTTGATGCATCCATGAGATCCTCCTCACACTCTATTTCTCGGAATAGAACTTCAATCATGCTCAAGAGATCCACACCAAATATGCTCTCATAAGAAGCTCTCCATAGATACTCCAAAAGATATTCTCACAAGAAGCTCTCCATTGATCCACAAAAAAAGGATAATCTGCAAGAGACCATTGTTATCTTATTTATACTTTCATCCTCTAGGTCACTTAACCCATTTCTAGGTCACTTAACCTATTTTCCTATTTTAAGGTTAGCCACTTTCCATAAATAGAAATTTCTCCATTAATTTATCATTTAAATATTCCTCCTCGATTTTGTCACCTTACTTTAATATTTAAATAATCCTTCTTGACTTAGTCACCTTACTTAATCATTTAAATAATGATTTCTTCTTTTAGGGCACTTTTACTTCTTTGACCTTTGGGGGCTTCAAGCCAACACATGGGGTTTATCCAACTTCGTAAGGCTATAACTCTCAAACCGTGAGGATTTATGTGACATTCCACATATCACCAGAAAAGGCATGACAAGCACTATCTATGTAGGATAGTTTCACCAATAAAATCACTGATCTTCATCTCATTATTCCTCATACAAGCATGGGTTCTCTCAACCACAGCTCAACCACAAAGTGTCTTCCCGTGAGGTCTTTCACCATAAGGGGACCACTTTGGAGTTCATCCATTTGTACTTCTTTTCAACCGTGACAAGGAAATAATCTTTACATCAAACAAACTATTGCATCACATATCAAAGAATCCATCTTCATCATGTATCAATGACAACTCATTGATCCATCTTCATCTATGCATCATATCAATGATCCATCTTCATCGATTGGTTTCCACTTGACATATATCATTCTCATCAAGGATAATACATATACATTGTACATCAATCATCAGTCAATCAAGCCTATCAATCATTTAATCACTTGACATCAATCTTTTGACACCAATCAATCAAACCATTGGCATCAATGACAACATGATCCAACAATCTCCCCCTTTGGAATTGATGGAAATACCAACATTGATGTCAACACTAATCATTGGTGTCAACAAGTAGACAAGGCATGCTCTACATCAATATTCATCAAACATATCAATATGACTATCTCTCCCCATTACTAAATATCAATCACATCAATGTGACCATTTCTCCCCCTTTGACATCAATGGAAAAACATCATTCTCCTCTTGGGGCTGCTCCCCCTGCTTGAATTCCTTTGATCTTCCTTTGAATAATCTCTCCCCTTTTTAACAAGGGATATCACTCTAATGTAATGCTAAAGATACATCGCTCATACTCTCCCTGTGACCATCGTTCCCCCTAGAATTATGCCTTTGTTCTCTTTCTTCAAATATAGGGTTCTTTTCTAGGCATGCATCTGATAAATATCTCCTCCTAGAATCATGGGAAGAAGAATGACCCCCCTATGGGTATGTCTCCCCTTATCTCCTCTACAATATGATCAACATGCAATTGCTACTGCTCAACCAGATCATAGATTAACTTCTCTTTTAATGACAATCCTTGGACCTGTCCATGCATCAAACTTATGACATACCATGCATCATGAAACAAAATATATGTCAACAATAAAATAGAGAATTATGAACAAAATGTCAATCAAGTACATCATGTACCACCCATGTACGTCAACCATGTACGTCAACCATGTACATCAACATCATGAAATGTGCCAAAAGATATCAATCATGGAATGTATCAATCATATGCATCTATCAACATGCCAACATGTGCATCTACCAATATGTCGAATGTGTCATATCACTCATGATATGTCTCTACCATGAACCAAGTGTCACAATCATGTATCTCAAACAATTACCAATTGTTGTGCTAATCAAGTAATATCAATGGTGTAGTATCATCAAGCATACGCCATCTATGAGTGTACCAAATATGTACATCAACATGTATTACCACTTGTACCAAGCAAGTACATCACCATGCACCAATACCACAATATGATGAATCCCCATACATGTATGTCAAATTCTTCATAAAATATGTGCCAATCAAACTGCTAGTAGGTTCCTCTACCAATCATACATCAACTGTAGATCAAGCTATGACTCATCAATGATGTACAACATGATCACCTCATTAACTCACCAACTACATGTCCCAATATGTAGCCCATCCATATGCCAAATGCATGCATCAAGTTTTCAACAAGTAAGCTTCCAGTAATACATCATAAGATATATCAATGAAACCCAAAATGTGTACCACTCATTTACATCAACAAATCAACATCAATCCTCCATACTCATGGGTTAGTGCCATGCACCCAAGATATTATTTTACATAATCCAATAGATGAACATTTAAACATCGATGTTTTGATATTTGATCTATTTGTGTGAGTGGTTATGAAAGGTGTTTGTCCTATGTTGAAATACATGTGTTGTTGAACATGGTATCATAGCGAATTTGAAGACCTTCCCTCGTTCTAGATCGATATCATGAAGTCGTGTTGCCTCATCTATGGTTTCTACCATCTCCATACATTTATGGGCTGAGAGGACTGTTCCATTGCATTTTGAGTGCATGTTTTAGTCAGGAATGCTTTTTCGTTTCACTCAAAAATGTTTTTGTTTGTCAAATATATGATGATTTCAGGTAGATATGGAGGAATAAAGCTCGAATACTCCCTTTACAATTTTTACAGAGATAATATTTCAGTTTTTTATTTCAACTTTCTATTTTTTTATTTCCAGGTTTCTACCCTTTTCAATTTGTGTATTATCTTTCCCCTGCGCCCTGTGTGATCTCAACAAATCAGAAATAGATTGGAAAGGGATTTTTGGTCTACATATGCTCTTTTTCATGCACTCTATGTGATCTCGGTAAATCAAAAATAGAGGGAAAACTTGCATTTTATGGGTAAGCTAACTGAGATCTAACCCTTGTTTCTATCAAGAAGTAATTATTTTTCTTTTGTGAAATTTTTTTTTTTATGAGCACGCTCTTCGAGGCCATCTTCCACAACAACAACAACAACAACAACATGCCCAATCCTCCTTCTAAACAATACAAAATGTTTTGCACTAGCTCACTTGGTTAAAAGTTGTTTTATTACGTAAGAGGTCTTGAGTTCAAGTCTCTTTTTAGTTGCTTTTTTTGAAAATGTTCATGCATCCATTTTTAAGTGTATTTCACTTAAATGATAAAAGTGAATCACTATAAGTGGCTTTAATATTCTATTTTAAAGTTATTTATTTTGCATGCAACTTTCTTTTATAAAGTATCTTCAATGTAAAAGTGCTCTCCACTTATTCTATAAAAGTGAGTCACTTCATATGCAACTTATTTGTAAAAGTGAGATTATTAGGAGGGGTATCACCACGTGGACCAATTTATACCTACCACGTGGTTCTTTGGTTACCATTTATGCCTTTTTTAAGGGCATAACTTTCACATCCGAAGCTCGTTTTTCAGTGTTGTTTTTTTCGAAACAACCTAATTTTTCGAGAACTTTCCATATAGACCACCAGTTTCATATTTTAAATCCATATTCTTTTCATATTTAATATGTCTTCTCCCAGTGATATTTTTCTTACGAACACCAACTACTTCCAATGAAAATCTCATGTGGAGTATTTATTAATAAGTAAAGGATTGTACCAGAATACCTTGGGAAAAGAACAACAACCCATTGATGATGACAAATATGCCAATTGGATTAATAAGAATGATGAAGCCCGTGGACTAATCAAAATGTCCATGTCTCCTGATTTAAGGTTTCACCTTCAAAAAATTGAGAGCCCAGATAAAGCTTGGGAAAATCTTGAAGTTGTGTTTGGTAAACAAAATATTATTTGAGCTCATTGTTTGGAAAATCGGTTAATAAATTTAAGTCCAAATAATTTTCCTTGCACTTAAGATTACTTATCTAATTTCAAAACAGTGTAATACCCCTATTTCCCCCAACTTGTAATTAATCATTAATTATGATCACCATGCTATGGCATGTGAACAATGTAAATGTATTATTGTTTAGATTTCCAATAACTAACTGTGGCAGTGAAGCCTTGAATTAATGGCCATGATATCACTATAGGAAAGAGTGAGGAAACTATAGAGAGGATTCATTGTGTCAAAATGACCCAAATTCTCTTTGTTGAAATAATAAGTCTCATATCGATCCCAAGGAAAAATCAGTTAATGAGAAAAGGACCGGTGGTTGAACAATCAACTACCCCAATGAGTGGAAGCATGGAGGGTCTAGATGAGGAGAAAGAAAAAATGTCAGCCCAAAGTACCACAAAGTACAGTTTCCTGCAGGCCCAGATTGACTCGAGTTCCTTCTGACATAAGGGAGAGGACATGTCCAGAACCTTCCCAGGGAGGAAAAAGGTGTACAAGAATACACACGAAAGCAGACAATAAAGAGACCATGCCCACAGGGGGGTGTGCGACATGGATATGTAGAGAGAAAAGAGGAGAATGTGAAAGGCTCTAGGGTTATGAAGAAGAACTGAAGGATTTAGTTATTTTGGTTAAAAAGGAGAGAACAATAGAAAGGAGCTTTGATAATTTGTAGAAAACATGACCCGAGAAGAAGGTCGCAAGCTTGATGATGAGGGAGCATTTGATAAACCTCACAGAGGTCGTTATAGAGAAAGAACCTCTGAAAAACTACAAAAGTTCCCTAGTG